>VDFB02373365.1:73638860-73655292 GCA_007258455.2 Sequoia sempervirens
GAGAGACATGAGAGAGAGAGAGAGAGGAAGGGAGGGTGTTTGAGAGAGGAAGTTGGAGTGAGAGAGGGAGAGACATGAAAGAGAGGGAGGGAGGGAGGGAGTGTGAGAGAGGGGGTTTGAGTGAGATAGATTTATCTAGGTAGGGTGGAAGGGAGTGATATCTGAGAGAGAGAGACTAATATTGAAGGAAGAGATTTATCTAGTTAGGATGGGATGGAGAGACCTGAGAGAGGGAGAGGGGGTGGGATGAATATTTTGAGGGAGAAACTTGAGTGAGAGTGAGTGTGAAAGAGGGGGTTTGAGTGAGAGAGAGTAGTCTAGGTAGGGTGGGATGGAGTGAGATTTGAGAGAGAGAGAGAGAGAGAGAGAAGTTATCTAGATTAGGGTGGGGAAGACTTGAGAGAGTTGGTGGGAGGATATTTGAGGGAGACTTGAGAGGAGAGGGAGTGGGGAGACACAAAAAGAAGGAGAGAGAGAGACTTGAGAAGGAGAGAGAGAGAGAGAGAGAGAGAGTTAGGGTGGGAGGGAGAGACTTGAGAGAGGGAGAGGGGGCATGATAGATCCAAGAGATAGAGGGTGGGAGGGATAGAGTGAGGGAGAGAGAGTTTTCTAGATAGGGTGAGAGGGAAAGACTTGAGAGAGGGAGAGAGGATGTGAGAGATCCAAGGGACAGAGCCTAGTGGGAGGGATAGAGCAAGGGAGAGACTTGAGAGAGAGGGGGTGGGATTGATATAGGGATGGAGAGACTTTAGAGGGTACCAAATTAAATGGATGTGATTTTCTTAGGAGGGTACCAAATTTTCACATATTTTTGGTTATGCTAATAGTCTCATTTGCATGTATTTCAATGCAAATTTATTTAAAAATGTGTGATAATGTTAGGCTCTCTCTTAGCTATCTAAATTTATAATTTTCTTTACATTTTGATTATATTAAGGTTTTCATCCATAACTTCTCTTGTTATTGCCTCCATTTTTTGTCAAAAACTGGCGTGCTAGTTTTAGTATAGATTTTTATTTGTTCATCAAATCTTGAAACAAATTACATTTTTTTAAACTAGACTTCATTTTAAATGTGATGAAAAAAAATGATTTTCAATTAGTTTTCAAAAAAAATTGGGGGGGGGGGCATGCTCAAATTTCAACTTTTCAAGATGTGTCTAGTTCAAAAATTCATAGAATATTATATATTCATTAAAAAAATTAGCCGAATGAATGGGGATACACTACATGGTGTTAGCTAATTTCTCAATGTTTGAATTTTAGGAATTCTAAAAAAAATTAATGAAAATTGGGGGGCCCTTAGATGCTATGCTATTTTTTTTATAAAAACAAGACCTATTTTGGGCTCCCCCTTTTTGAAACCCTTAATCTTCATTATTTTTAAAAAAATGTATCTTAGAAAGAAGACTTGTTATCACAAGGGATTGCACCCAAATACAAAGCTTTAAACACATCAATCTTGTGTAACATGGAAACACTTTCAAGCCTGTGGGTTGCTAATAATGAAAGTGAATCTCTAGATTTGGGTTGGTTTCCCTTTTGATCTCTTAGAGTCTAACAATTTGAGTGGGAAAATGGATAAAGATTACTGAATAAAACTCTAATGGTAAACTGCTTCTAAGAGGTGATGCATCAAAGAAAACTAAATGTAGACTAGTTCATAACTAATACTCTTAGAAAAAACTATTAACACAACTCAACTCTAGCACCTTAATCACATAAATGTTTCACTAAAAGGCTCTGCTTAATTTTACCTTACTAAAGAAAATTCAGTTTTCACAAATTAAGAGAAAATATAAACTTTAAAAGCACAATTAGTGACCTACGATAAACTGCAATTGTGTATATGTATCAATAAATGAGACATAAATTTAAAGGTTTCTAGTTTGAAACACATTAAACTTGCATCAAATCACTTAAAAGATACAAAACACCAAAAGCTTCAAAGGTAAACTATATTTCTTTTGAATATTTTAAAGGAAAATTCTGCAAAAACTCGAACAATATGCTGAAAATAAGGTACTGTTGTAGATTAATAAAAATAAAAGCTGAGTTACAGATATTCTCTTTGCAGAATGCAAAGGAAAAAAACAAGAACTGAGAAAAAGATAGTCTTTTCTCAATATATACAATGAGATGAAAAATCCAATGCGCCAAGAGGTGGAATTGAAAGCCAACTGAGAGTGAAAAATATCTCAAAAATATCCTCTCATGAGCAAAGAAGAAAATCCTGGAAAAGAGGGCCCACAATTGAAGCAAACTAAACTCTGATTGTTGCAAACTGATCCCCATATTGTGCATGACCAAAAGACCCTTGAAATTGATGTGAAACAGAAGCTATGTCATAGGAATCTCCATTATTTACTCCATTTAGTCTTTGCATGATTAGTTGACTACAAATAAAAGGAAGTCTCCACCTTTGTAATTTGCATAATTTGATCTTTAGTTTACTTGTTATTTTTGCATGATCTTGGTAAAAAGAGAACTGTTTGGTTAAATATTAAAGATAATCAATTTTATTATTTTAATATTTAATATGTAGTAGTCCTCCTTTTATTCAATGCATATTAAATATTAAGGTAAGTATTACCATTAATGTTTAATTTCATTTTTCATTTTTGTCAATAATCATGCAAAAATACAAGCTAAGTGCTACATCATGCTTTCAAACTCAAATGATACTTCTGCTTCCCCAAAACCATAAGTCAAGACCATGGGTATTATTAAAATGATGGGTCGATTGACTTTACGTCAAGACCATCGGTATTATTAAAATGAAATGATTTATTGTTTAAAAACTAAGTCAAAATGCCCATCATTCGAATTAGGGCATGCAAGTAAAAGCATCAAACCCTAAACTTGCTCATTCTGACTTTGCATATTCTAAAAGAACCCTGCTGCTACGCCACCATGAGCTGGGTTGGGTTTGAACTTGTCTTCACCATTCTTGTTGTTCTAGGAGATTTTTTCATGAAGATTATGAAGGCAATTACAGAGGGTAAGTCACCTTGTCTCAATCTTGAATGTAGGCCTCCATTTTGAAGTATATTAGCCTTCCAAGCTGCGACCTTCACTGGATTTCTGATGCATTTTTTGTGTTGCTTCATTTTTTTGTTGATAATGTCTTCTCCTTGGCTTCCATGGAGAGTCATTGGTTGAAAACCTTGAAAATATTGGAGGGAATTTTCCTTCGCAGAAAGCTTGTGTAAGCTTCTATCATTCTTATCTCTTCATTTTCTATGAGAAAAAACTTGATTTGAGCTCATTGAGGGCAAGATAATTAAATAATATTAGCTTTCCTATGTAAAAATATTGATTGACTCTACAATTCCTACAAAAAGAAAGAAACTCTTGCATTCTCAACGCATTATCTCCACCATGCATGAGGGTTTTTAGCATATCTTAGTCGCGGCCTTCCACATTTCTGAGTGCCCTTGTGCTTGTATCATTTTGAGGGTTTCTCCCTTATTTTCTACATTTGTGGCCTTCATGTGTAACCCATGTGGGTTTGATAACTATTAGTGAAATAAAATAACTCTCAGGTCGTGACCATGACTTCGAACTAGTTTTACATTGTTTCATATAAGCTCTCCATTTTGAATATTTATCTCTAGGTTTGTTGTAAATACTTGAGGCCCTCTGTGAATACTTTATGACACTCTCAATGTCTTGATACTAATCAATAATCAGTGTTCTCCTTGTGCCATTTAGGAAATGTTACTTGATTTGCTAGCCATGAAAGATATATTTCCTTTTTCCAACAATCAAACGTACAATGTACTCAATTGTTGCATAATTTTGATAAATCAATTCTTTAAAAAACCTTCATTCAGAAAGCCGATGTTGATTGGATTGTTTGTACATCAAATTTTTCTTACCCCATCAAGCAAATGTCTGATAAAACTTTACTAATTTGAGCTGGAGGCTAGAAATTAGTAACATTTTTGGCGACCTCCTAGGGGGTGTTTTCCTGCTAAACAAGTAAGATCAGTTGCCTTGCTTATCCATTGGGCATGGATTCCACCCTTCTATCCTTTTCTCACTCAAAACACATCTGTAACTCAACAAAAAACAAAATTGAAAGAAACTAGCATAATTCTATTTAAGACAAAGTCAAAAAACTGTGCAACATTCACTTATTAAAAGAAAAAATGAACTGAAATGAAATGTGCCATGGCACTTTTAACTAAAAAATATCCTACCCTACACTAACCAATAGTGTTAGTGTTCAAACATAACCATTCACTGGTTGTGAGAAATAGTTGTCCTTCCTTAATGACAAAGGGCATGCTTCATGTTTGCAAATTTTCCAACAGTGATGGAGGAAAAGTAAATGTATAGAGTGCACAAATTAAACACCTCTTCAATCATGAAAACTACCTCCCTTTCTGTCCTAAGCAAGAGATGCATGAAACTATTTTGAATAGGTTGAGAAACCTGCATTGATACTTTTTGATGCTCAATCTTGTGCTCCCAAGTAGGTGTGCTTCAACTAGTAATTCTTCTTTATCGTCTTCCAACTGTGCTAGGTGTCTAATAGGACATCCCCTTGTGTTGTCACTCATTTTGAAACTTTCAACCTCATGCTTTTGTTCTAATTTTGTAGGCTCTTTTGACTGAGATAATTTCTGGAGAGTAGTATCCTCCTACAACAATGTTGATTGGATTTGGCTTATAGGTTGCTCCTCATGTTCTCCATTCTGATTTTCTTCATCCTTTGGGACAACTAATTGATGCATTTCCATTTTAGTATTTATAATTTCCCTTGAGAATGAACCATAAATATGTTTGACCTCTTGATTAAGAAGCTAATACACCTGCTAGAAAATTGAGAAAAGGTCCTTTATCTGTTGCTCATTTAGTTTCACCTCCATACTAGAATTGAACCCCTCATCAACAAAATGTGGGATTTCTTCAAAATAGTTCATCTTGTTCTCTTCTATAGGCTATAAGGCATTTTTGTCCACAAATTTTCCTGAATGAAGGATGCAACCTTCATCCTTGGAACAAGTTAAAGAAGATTCATCTTTGTCAAAAGGAGAGAAAGGTTGATCCAAAGAAGCAAACAACTCTTCCTTGCTAGTCCCATCACCAATTTGTTTGAAAGCTTGTTGTTCTAGCTACTAAAGATTTTCCTCCACCAAAGGTGTTGGCATAACATCCAAGCATGAGCAGAAAAGCTCAATTTCATGTTGAAATAGATCCTCTTTAAGTTCTTGATCATTCAGATCAGGGTTGCTTTCATATATTTTTTCATAGAACAACACCCTGCCAATACTATTTTCATCTTTTTGTTGATCACAACTTGTTAATTTTATTAGCTCGCATACATTTTCATCATCAACAACAAAAAATAAAGGGAGTTCAACAAATAAATAAAATGTTTCGCATGCATGGAGAACATGATTTTCTTTGCAAATAGGGCTCTCTTCTTTTGATATACTTTCTATATCTTCTTCATCACTATACCAGCTGGATACCTCAAAATAATTGTCAATATTCTAATGTTCCATAATGTTTGTTTGCTACCCCAAATCAAAATAATTAGGTAGCTGAGAAAATAAAGAAATTGAATCTTCCTCTTCATATGGTGCCTTATCCATTGAACCAACCTTCTCCCCACATACATTATTCTCATATTCAGTTGAAAAAAAGGTACAATCAACAAGAACCTCTTGTTTTTTTTTCAATATTTTGTTGCTCTAGTCAATAGTACTCTACAACTAAATGTGGGGGATCTATATTTGTAAGCTTCTCCATGATGACTGAGATATCCCAATCAATGGGCTACTCTATAACTACACTAGGTTGTACCTAATTACTTTCCTCAACTTGCAAAGGGTGAAGGCTTATGAAATTTGGAATTTCAAGCTTACTTGGCTGTTAACAAAATTAAGAGGCTCCTTTTTCTTAAAATTTGGAATGACATACTTATTAATTTCATCTTGCAAGGGTTGATCTGGAATGATAGGAGTTTTTTTGACCTCATGATTTTGTGTTTTGGCAAACAAAAACTTTATCCACTCATGTTTTGCTGCTAACTCCCTCTTGAGCTTTTCTTCAAACTCTATCCTTTACATTTCCAACTCTTGTTCATGAAGGTAGGCCTGATAGTCTAACTCTTGTTGTTGCAAATCAAGCTCTTGCTATCTCTTGGACTCTTTCATTTGCTTTGTGATGTCTAACAATATTTCCATGGTGTCATTCATGCTATTCTTCATATCATCAACCTCTTGGAGCTGATTTTGGACATATAAATATTGATATAAAGGTTGAGTAGGGGTGGGTGGGAGGTAAGCATGTTGAGCATGTTGATATACTGTTGTTGCATGGCTGTTTGGAATAAAACCAAAAGTATGACCAGCCTAATATGGCTTAGAAGGATGTGGATAGGCAGGAGTTTCATGAAACAAAGGTAGAAACATGCTCTTTTCATAAAAAAATGACATGTTAAAGCATTTGAAACTTGGAAAACTTCTTGAAATAAAAGTGAATCAAATTTCTTTTGCAAAGATGAAACATACCAGCACTTTGTCTGCATGAAACTAGTAGATTGTGCTCGGAGTCACTAGGTATAAATTGTAACCTCTGGAAGGTAAAATTTTTTTTGTATATACCAGAATGACAGCTTGAAATTTCAATTATTTCTATGAAGTGAACTTCAGAGTCCCATCGGGCATGCCAAAAATTGTTATCACAAGGGATTGCACCTGAATGCAAAGTTGTAAAGCTCAGTAATCCCGTGTAACATGGAAACACTTTCGATCCTGTGGGTTGCTCACAATAAAAGTGAATCTCTAGATTATGGGTTGGTTCCCCTTTTGATCTCCTAGAATCTAACGATTTATGTGGGAAAAGAGATAAATATTATTGAATGAAACTTTAATGGTAAACTACTTCTAGGAGGTGATGCACCGAAGAAAACTAAATGTGGACTGATTCAAAACTAATACTCTTAGAAAAAATGTTAACACAACACAACTCTAGCACCTTAATCACATAAATTTTTCACTAAAAGGCTCTGCTTAATTTTACCTTACTAAGGAAAACTGGGTTTTCACAAATTAAGAGAAAATATAAACTTTAAAAGCACAATTAGTGACCTATGATAAAATGCAATCGTGTATATGCATCAATAAATGAGACAAAAATTTAAAGGTTTTTGGTTTGAATCAAATTAAACTTGCATCAAATCACTTAAAAGATAAAAAAACATGAGAAGCTTCGAAGGTAAACTATATTTATTTTGAATATTTTGATGGAAAATTCTGCAAAAACTTGAACAATAGACTGAAAATAAGGTATTGCTATATATTAATCAAAATAAAAGTTGAGTTACAAGATATTTTCTTTGCAGAATGTAAAGGAAAAAAACAAGAACTGAGAAAAATACTAAGTCTTTTCTCAATATATACAATGATATGAAAACTCCAATGTGCCAAGAGGTGGAATTGAAAGCCAACTGAGAGTGAAAAATATCTCAAAAATATCCTCTCACGAGCAAAGAAGAAAATCCTAGAAAAGAGGGCCCACAACTGAAGCAAACTAAACTCTGACTATTGCAAACTGATCCCCATGTTGTGAATGACCAAAAGACCCTTGAAAATTATGTAAAAGTGAAGCTATATCACAGGAATCTCTACTATTTACTCCATTTAGTCTTTGCATGATTAGTTGACTGAAAAATAAACTGAAGTATCCACCTTTGTAATTTGCATAATTTGATCTTCAGTTTACTTGTCTTTTTGCATGAACTTGGTAAAAAGAGAACTGTTTGGTTAAATATTAAAGATAACCAATTTGATTATTTTAATATTTAATATGTAGTAGTCCTCCTTTTATTCATTACATATTAAATATTAAGATAATTACTAGCTTTAATATTTAATTTCATTGCTGATTTTTGTCAATAATCATGCAAAAATACAAGCTAAGTGCTACATCATGCTTTCAAACTCAAATGATACTTATGCTTCCCTAAAATGATGGGTTGATTGACTTTAATTCAAGACCATGGGTGCTATTAAAATGAAATGATTATTTTTTTTAAACTAAGTCAAAATTCCCATCATTCGAATTAGGGCATGCAAGTAAAATCATCGAACCCTAAACTTGATCATTCTCACGTTGCATATTCTGAAAGAACCCTATTGTTGCACCACCATGAGCTGGGTTGGGTTTGAACTTTTCTTCACCATTCTTGTTGTTGAGATTTTTTCATTAAGATTCTGAAGGCAATTGCAGAGGGTAAGTTGCCTTGTCTCAATCTTGAATGTAGGCCTCCATTTTTGAAATATATTAGCCTTCTAGGCTGCGACCTTGACTGGCTTTCTGATGCATATTTTATGTTACTTCATTTTTATGTTGATAATCTCTTCTCCTTGGCTTCCATGGAGATTCATTGGCTAAAAACCTTGAAGATATTGGAGGGCATTTTCCTTCACAGCAAGCTTGGGTAAGCTTCTATCATTCTTATCTCTTCATTTTTTGTGAGAAAAAAACTCGATTTGAGCTCATTGAGGGCCAGATAATGAAATAATATTAGCTTTCTAAGTAAAAATATTGATTGAATCTACAATTCCTACAAAAAGAAAGAAACACTTGCATTCTCAGTGCATTATCTCCACCATGCACGAGGGTTTTTAGTATATCTTAGCCATAGCCTTCCATATTTCAGAGTACCCTTGTGCTTGTATCATTTTGAGGGTTTCTCCTTTATTTTTTGCATTTGTGGCCTTCATGTGTAACCCATGTGAGTTTGATAACTATTCGTGAAAGAAAACAACTCTCAGGCCGTAGCCATGGCTTCAAACTAGTTTTACATTATTTCATATAAGCTCTCCATTTTGAAGATTTCTCTTTGGGTTTGTTGTAAATACTTGAGGCCCTCTGTGAATACTTTATGATACTTTCAATTTATTGATACTAATCAATAATCAATGTTCGCCTTGTGCCATTTAGGAAATGTTACTTGATTTTCTAGCCATGAAAGATCTTGATCCTTTCTGCAACAACCAGACATACAATGTCCTCAAATGTGAATATGCAACCTTGATAGTGATTTCTACCAAAAAAATTGACAATATCATCACAGGAGACAACAGAGTTTTGAAATTATCATAAAGATTTGCATATTGTTAATAACTGCTTGATAGTGTCTTAGATGATGTAAAATCCTTTGTCTCTTTAATGATTTCGTAAGTGCCATCAATATCACTCCTTATTAGAGAATTTATTACTCTTGAGATTACTGCGATGAAGTTTCTTTCTTTTGATGAGAGCATTGCTCCCTAAGACATGACTGTCTTCCACAAAACCATTTTGTCTGCTCCTCAATTCAAATATTGGTATTTTCATATAATTTGATGCCCCCTAAGATATGTTCTTTATTGCATAGCCATCTATTGTCAGTTTCCCTAGGACTGTCTTCACTCATCTCACTATGGTTTTGACTATATGATGGTTGGCTTGCATGAGTGGCAACACAAAAGTTGGCTTCCATCTTGGTATTACCTTTGACTCTCAACACTTCAACACTGTAATTTAACATGTATGTTTCCTTGTCAAGTTGTAGGGTTGTCAACATCACTGTCACCTTGATCTATAGTGGAAAAATCGAACTTGAGTGTTTCCAACCATCCTTTAAATAGTGTGATTTTTTTGGTACAGTATTTTCACCAATATTTGTACTTCTCTTTGTCCATCAAGGTGAGTATATTAATGATTTTCTTGTGACAATTAATCCTCCATCATATGTAATAGTTGATCTAAATTGGATGAGATATAGGTGGTTGTCTTTTCATGGAGAATGATGATATTTCTATGCCATACTATTGTCCTATTGAGATAGATTGCTCATTACTTGAAGCTCACCCACTATGCTATCATGTAGGCCTTTCACTGTCCTATCATGATTGTCTTTGATTGGATTCATGACTTGTAACCTGGTGACATGACTAATGTGCCTTCTTGACTGCACCTGTATGAAAACTGAAAAGACTTCCATAATTTTGAAATGTTCAAGTCTGTCTCAAAGTCCAAAAGGGTAGCACACTAGGTTCACCCCTTGTGGGAGCCCATTTTCTCCACATGTTGAAATGTTGAACATGATGAACCAATAATGAATCATGTTCCTATACCTACACAGTGAACAAACATGTTAGATAAAAAAATAGTGAAATTCAATGTTATTTTGATTATTTGCTTTGGATATCTTGAATACAACTGTTCATCTTGCTTTTCTTGATTAGTTATAAGATAGAAAGTATCTATATGATTAGAGATGCATAGGATTTGAATGGACCCCCCAGCTCTAACATATTCTCTTCTTGCTATTTTTTTCTTGGAGCAACAACTGGACTACTTCAATGATGTTGGCACAACCTCCAACAACGAGATTCATCATTCACCAGGCAATGAAGGGTCCCATATCTGATTTTATGCTTCTTCTTTTCCTATATTTACTTGCTATTTTATATTTGTTTAGATTCAGTTACTCCCATGGCTTGTGTGGGATTACAAAAACATTTCTTTTAAGAAATTAGATATTTCATATCATGTAATGACTTGTGTATCTTCATTTGAACTTGTTTTCAGTTACATAATATGAAATAACTAAAAGAAACTATTTGAAGCATATGTTTTTGTAATCATGATGAAATGATAGTAATTACACACCTCTTTTCATAACTGCTTTTCTTTTTTTGATAAACAGTAATAACATATTCGAAACATAAAGTGCAGAAAATAGTTTAGCTTCACAAAAACATCCTTTGAATGTCCGCTTTCTTAATGAAGTTTGTTTTGTTGATTTGTCCAGATTGTTCAATAGTTTTACTCAATTGTTGCATAATTCTAATAAATCAATTCTTTCAAAAAACCTTCATTCAGAAAATTGATGTTGATTGGATTATTTATACATCAAAGTTTTCTTACCCCATCAAACAAATGTTGGATAAAACTTTACTAATTTGAGCTAGAGGCTAGAAATTAGTAACAAGACTCACAACACTTCAACTCTTTTTCTTGTTGCATCTTCAAATTTTGAGCATAACTATCTTCATTTTCTTGTGCACATCAGACTTTGTTGGTTTCAGAAAAAAAATAGTGGCATCTTAAGAACCATTTTTGTGTCACAGATTGGTGCACACACCCACAAGTTGGTTTATTTTAATTTAATATATATATTTCTAAATATATAAATATTAAAAAATAAAATATATTACATATATCTTATTTAGAATATTATATTAATAAAGCTAACATTTATTTATTTTATCAATATTTAATGAGATGATTTTATAAAACTATAGAGTAAAATTCATTCCTAAAAAATGTCAAAATAATAGTTCACTTTCATTTCCCTAAATATTTCTATAACACCCCAAAATTTTATTTTTTTTAGACTGCAGGAATCAATCGAGTATTTGTCCCCCTATACAACAGCGCGCCTAGTAAAAATTTTTCACATGATTGGTGGTGCTAGTGCGACATGCCCTCCGGTACCACAGGTTTGGGGGGAGACTAGACCTTGTGACCTCTTGTCGGCAATAGGATTCTTTAGCCAATCAAGCTAGGCCCCCCACCCCAACACCCCGAATGTTTTAGCCAATCATGTTCAAAAGAAAAATAAAAATAAAAAATTCTAAAGTTAAATATTTTACATTTTCACTTTAAAATAAATAAATTTTATTTGAAGAAGATAAAAAATTTAGTTTTTAATTGGTTCAAAACAAACTTATTAATAAATAATTAACAAAATTCATTTACTAAGAGGTAAATAAAACTTAAATTAAAACTAAGTGAAATAAAATAACTCATAATTAAATATTTTAACATTTTAATAAATAAATAAATTTCTAGAGAAATTAAATTATCTTTTCAAATAAAATATAAATTATTTGTAAAATTTATATTTTAATTTAAAACACATTAATATTAGAGACATTAGATTTCTACAATCCATATTCAATGAGTGCTTTCTTTCTATATTTCACTGTGTGTAGCTTATTTGCATCAACGTTCGAATCACACTTCACACTTCATGATCCATCATTAGAATGAAAAGAGTGATTTTTTTATACTCTAGAGTGATTAAAAGGATAAACTTTGAATTCTTGTTATTTTGAATTTATCTTAATTCTCAATGTACAAATTCATATTCCTATTAATTCTTTTAATAATAAACAAATTTCTAGATAAATAAAATTAACTTTTCAAATAAAATATAAATTATTCTTAAAATTTATATTTTAATTTAAAACACATTAATATTGTCCTTTATAATTCATATATTTAATTTTTTTTTATTATAGAATGATTAAAAAGATAAACTTGGAATTAGTGTTATTTTTAATTTATCTTAACTCTCAGTGTACAAATTCCTATTCCTATTAGTTCTCATGGAGATAATTCAAGCTAAAATTCATGTCGGTCATATACATAATGAGAATTGATATTATTTTTTATAAAGGATTTGTAAAAGACTATAAAACCAAACCTAAAAATTAGAAGAACATTAAAAGAAATTGAACATATTCATTAACAATAATTTAGAATCTAAATCTTAAGGGAAAAAATACAATTAAATGATAAAAATATTATTTGGACTAGATATTGGGATTGAAAGATGTTTATCATTTATACATGAGAATATATACTTAATATATTTATTAAAAATATATATAGTGTATTCTAATTTGTAATTAATTAGTGCAATGGGTACCGAAGAGGTGTGGAAGGTCAATTAGGGAAAAAATATGGTTTTTTTTTCATAAATTTGTGTAGTACATGAGGTCAATTGGTAGGTTATTTTAAAAATGATATTGTTTGTATACTATTATTATTACTATTACTATTATTATTTTATTTATTTTATTTTATATTTTTATTATATAATAATATTATTATATATTTTTATTTTATTTTATGTATTAACTATTATATTCACCACATACTCTAACATATTAGCATACATAGAGTTTTCTTTTCCTAATCTATCCAAAGATGAATTAAAGTATGATTTTTTTATAAATTAATTTAATTTGATCTATATAAAAATATATTAATTATTAATTATAATAATTTCATATTTATATTTTTTTTATGAATAGGCATATATCTATATTAATTACTATTATATATAATAATAAATAAAATTATATTATAGATGGATGAAACAATGGCGCAAGGCAACAAGGAAGAGTGAAGTAAGGTAGGCAAGCTGAAGAGCAGGAGATGGGGCAATATAGTGGAGGACTGGAGTCTACAAGAAGGAATCACAATAGGAAAAACATGAAGGTGGACAATCATCACCCATAATGGGTCTTCGTTGGGGGAAGATGGGTTGATTGTTACCATCCTCTGAATCGACAAAGGGATCAATATCGCCTGACATCAAGGGCTCAAAGAAACAACCAGAATGGTTGGCGTGCTAGAAGGTCACCACCATGGATAGAGCCAAGTCAGTGGAATTGAAACTTTGAGGGATACAAAGAAGGATGGAGAGGCTCTAACCACATCCAAGCTCAAAAAATAAGAGGTTCGTCAAGGAGGGTGGCTTCGGGGAGAAGTGAAAGCATAGTTTGGAACAAGCAGAGAATTATAAGAATGACAAAAGCATTCCACCAACTACGAGTTTGAACCTTCAAAGGCACCAAGGAAGTATGCCCTCCCATCCCCCGATAGCAAGAAATGGCAATCAGAAGCAAGCTTGGGTGGAAAATAAAAACCAAGTGAAGATCAGTCAAGTGAATTCTAGGGCTCATTCTAGTAGAGCCATAATAATCCCTTTGAAAATGACTGAGGCAAGGTGGAAAAATTTGGAGGGCCTTGCAATCTTCAAAAAATGGTGGGGCAACATTTTCTCCAAAGAAGATATGAAGCAATGATGGTCAAGGATTTGGGGAGAGGAGGTGAAGATAAGATTCATGCACAACAACTACATTCTCATAGAATGTGCTTCTACGCAAACCAAAGAAGACATCCTCAACAAGAAAGATTTGATGTTTGAGGGGAAAGGTTTTTTGCTTCTCCCCTAGTGCCAAAACTTTGATGTAGGAAATTTTATCCAAGATACACTAGTGATTTGGGTTGCCTTGCCTAGTCTGCCAATAGAACTATGGAATGAAGAAGCATTGAGGTGTATAGGAGAAAATCTAGGAAGAATTGTAAAGGTGTATGATGAGGCAATCACGACAGGTAACGAAGGAAGAATGCAGATCTGCATTGAAATTTCCCCATGGAATCTCATTGAAGACTTAGAATGGTACATGTTGAGGGTAGGTATTTCCAACACCTAAGCTAGGAATTCATAGAAGAACAAAAATGCCTCAGAAACACTTGGAAGAGTGATGGTTACTAGGACAAAAGTAACCTCGATCCCAAAGGTAAGAAGATCTTAGATCAAGGAGAAGGGACATCTAGCAACAATGCAGGGGAAAATTTTCTAGGGAAACCTCCATCTAAAGATCTTGGAATCCCACCAAGGGAATCAAAGGAACCAAAAAGGGATTTGAAGTTGGTTCAAGAGTCGAGAGAGGACCTTATGATGGTCTTGTAGGAAGGTGAAAAACTATAGGCTTGGGAATGGGAGACAATCCTTGGAGTTGGAAACGAGCTTCGAGCAATGGAGAGGGAGGTGGAAAAAACTTTTGAGGATCATTTCCCACCCTCAAAGTGCATTGAAGCAAAAGAACTAGGTTGTGAATCAAATATACAACTAGTCATAGTTTGGGATGCGAGGTGTAATATGGTAGACCTAGAGGTGGTGGGCAAGATGGATGGTTCGAGAGAAGATAATGGATCCCCAATTGCTTTGAAAGAGGTAGGAGTAGATTAGGGAAAGGAGGAAAAGCAGGTAGTTATGGAGTGCCAAGTCAATCCAGATGGTTCGCTTGGAGTACAACCCATAATGATTGGGAAGAGCATCATGGATTATGGTGACAAAAATAAGGTAGGATGAAAATCCAAAGAGGAGAAGCGTTCTTTGGATGGAGAGGTTGCAAGACAACAAAAAATCAACACCATACTTCTAAGATTAGGGAAGGGTGTTACCCTTCCCGGGAGCCAATGAGGCTAATAAGTTGGAATGTGAGGGCCTTAAACGCCCCTAACAAGTTGTGTTTGTTTAGATGTGTTTTAGATAAGTTAGAGGCGCACATAATTTTAGTGCAAGAATCGAAGTTGCAAAAAATAGAGGTGGAATCGTGGAAATCAAAATGCAAAAGTTGGAAAATTTCTTATGTGGAAGCAAGAGGTGCGTGAGGGGGAATTATCACTTTCTCAAAGTAGCAAGTTGATTGTGTTGAGGAGATTTTTGCCAATAAGTTTTGGCTAGTGACCAAGGTGAAGAATTTCAAGGTGAATCTAGTGTTGACAATTGATGACGGCGTAGCCCGAGACACAAAAAATAACCCACAAACAAGAGAATAATTTTATTATTCAGAAAATGGAGCTTCTTACATGTAGAGGATCTCAAATCCCCAAGTTCTACAACACATGCAAGCTACAGAAAGCTACAGAATAACCCTTTCGTAATATGTGAGCTTGTTCCCCAAAAAGTTACCCAAAAATACTAGAAACCCGCCCATAAATAGAGCTCCTCTTTAGTTTGGAGCCAAAACAACATTAAAATTTGAGTTTAGGCAGTTTGGTGCTGAAAATTACAACTTGAAGTTCAAATTTCAAAAGAACATTTGCAATTGTATCTTCTAAAAGTGTGCCAACTTCCCGGGGCCATAACTTTTGATCCGGGGCTCCGATTCGCGAACCGTTTGAACCGTTGGAAAGGTCTCAAGTCAAAACGTGCTCAAAATTAGCTATGCCAATTTTGGCAAGTTTCGGGGCCGATCCGGGAACTCTAAGTGCCTCAAATCCAACTCGAAAGATTTTCAGGTGTAAATCTGGGAAACTAAAAGTGCAATATCTTTCAACCAGGAATAGAAAATAAAAACCGTAAATTGGGAATTTCATTATGACGAAAAGGGTATCCAAAAATGTAAAAACATCTAAAAAATGATAAACTTGAAATTTAACTATTTTTGGGTGATGCAAGATTGCCCTTACACCACTGGATGCTCCTGCATCAGACACCCAGGGTAATTTGAGAAGTGACTGTCCGTCTCGAGATGGTTGAGAAAACAAGCGGTCCATTGCTGCCTTAGATAGCGGGGATAAGATCTTCCACGGGCCTTCCTCTCCATTTCACTAGATATTCACTGCGCGTTTGGTACTCCTTCCCACATGACTATCCAAGATTTCCCTCCAATCTCCTCCTTCTTGAAGTAGACGTGTTGGAATCCCCTGCTTGTTCCATCGTTAGTACTTCCTCTACGCCACCTTAATGATACTCTGTCAAATCTAAAATGTTGAATCCATCTAGCAAGTATACCTCATATGCATTCCATAAATCATGCCTCTTCAAAATTTTA
>VDFB02373365.1:73659259-73806261 GCA_007258455.2 Sequoia sempervirens
AGAATAATTTTATTATTCAAAAAATGGAGCTTCTTACATGCAGAGGATCTCAAATCCCCAAGTTCTACAACACATTCAAGTTCCAGAAAGCTACAGAATCACCCTTTCATAATATGTGAGCTTGTTCCCCAAAAAGTTACCCAAAAATTAGAAACCTGCCAATAAATAGAGCTCCTCTTTAGTTTGGAGCCAAAACAACATTCAAATTTGAGTTTAGGTGGTTTGGCACCGAAAATTATAACTTGAAGTTCAAATTTCAAAAGAACATTTGCAATTGTATCTTCTAGAAAGTGCGCCAACTTCCGGGGCCATAACTTTTGATCTGGGGGATTTCGAACTGCTTGAACCGCTGGAAAGGTCTCTCGTTGATTTCGCAAGTTTTGGGGCCATTGCTCTAAGTGCCTCAAATCCAACTCGAAGATTTTCGTGCAACTGGGAAACTAAAACTGCAATATCTTTCAATCCAGAATAGAAAATAAAACCATAAATTGAGAATTTCATTATGACGAAAAGGGTATCCAAAAAAGTAAAAACATCTAAAAAATGATAAACTTGAAATTTAACTATTTTTGGGTGATGCAAGATTGCCCTTACACCACTGGATGCTCCTGCATCAACAATGATCAATGTGTATGGTCCAATGACCATCCAAAGCAAGAAAGAAGTTTGGGTGGAAATAGGTAAGCTCATGTAATCACAACAAGGTTTTGTGTTTATATTGGGTGGGGACTTCAATGCCCTTTTTCAAAGTAGGGATAAGAGAGCAGGCATTCAGATAAATCAAAGTCTCAGGAGGATTTCAAAAACTTCATATCTAAGAAGGGGTTGTTGGAAATAGTGATGCATGAGGGAACTTTCAAATGGACAAATCGTAGGTTAGGCTTTAGCAATATTTTGGAGAAATTAGACATGTTCTTCTTTAGTGGATACTTGGGTTGCTTCCCTTTTACCTTTGAGTGTTGTACCCTCCCTCAGTCTAGCTCTGACCACTATTTGGTCAAGCTTGACATTCTTGGTGACAAGAGCATGGTAAGGTGCCCCTTTAGGTTCAAAACAATGTGGTTTTTTTATCCTAGTCTCAAGCCCCTATTGGAAAGATGGTGGAACAGTGAATAGCCAGAAAGAAATAAGTTGTTTTGCATAGTGAAGAAGCTCAAATTACTGAAGCAAAAATTGAAGCAATGGAATGAGGAGACCTTTGGAAACATCTTCAAAGAGAAGATTAGGTTGGAAGGTGAATTGGCTAAAGTGAATTAGGTAGTGATAGCGAATGGTATGGATGAGGCCCTATTTGTGAAGGAAAAAGATTTAATGCGAAAACTGGAAGATCAATTGGTGAAAGAAGAAATTCACTGGTGTTAGAAATCTAGGGAACTCTAGATCAAAGGAGATAAAAACACTAAGTTCTTCCATAATTCCACAAGGAAAAGAAGGGAGCTACAAAGGATAGATTACCTATGCAAAAGTAATGGAGAGCATATAGAAGGGACGGAAGTGATCTCAGAAGAGGTTGTCAATTACTTTCAAAATCTTCTCAATAATATGGAGGGTTCAAACTTGCTAGCCCAGAAAAAGCTCATTTGAAATATCCCTAAACTGCTAAGTAGGGAAAAAAATCAATTTCTTCAACACCCTTTCACAGAGGAATAAATTAGGAAGGCAGTGCTCCAACTCCACCCTGACAAAGCGCTAGGGCTTGATGGTTTCCTAGCTCTCTTCTTTCAAAAGTTTTGCGGTCTTTTAGGATCCGATGTTGCAGAAGCCTTAGAGGAAGTGAGGGTCACTAGTTCGATGCTAAAGGATGTTAACAACACTTTCCTAGCTCTCATCCCAAAAAAGGGGAAGTCGAGCTTCTTGGACGACTTTAGTTCAATTGCACTTTGCAATACTCTATACAAAATCCTAACAAAGGAAATCACAAATCAATTGAAAGGAATAATACCAACATTGATCACAAAGGAGCAGACTGGTTTTGTGCCAGGTTGATCAATTTATGAAGGAGCAATAATTTCCTAGGAGACCATACATTCCCTTCAGTGCAATAGGATATTGGGGATGCTTATAAATTTGGACATAAGGAAGGCCTACAACATGGTAGATTGGAGATTTCTCTACAAATTTTGGAAGCTTTTGGTTTTGATAGGGCTTGGGTTGATTGGATTTTTAGTTGCATCTCTAGCCCTCACTTCTTAGTGTTGGTCAATGGTGAGCCAACTCATTTTTTTGGTTTTTCCATGAGATTACAGCAAGGGGACCCCCTATCCCCTTTCCTTTATATTCTAATGGTAGAAGCATTAGGGTGCTCCATTAGTAATGAGTTGTGCATGGGAGAATTGAGGGTTTACAGGTTACGAGGGGTGTTTCAGTCAGCTCTCATCAACAATTCATTCATGACACCCTATTATTTGGGATTCCAAAAGTTGAGGAAGTGACGGCTTTCAAAGAAGTTTTGAACTTGTATGACGGTGCCTTTGGTCAAAAATTCAACAAAGCTAAGTCTGAAGTTTTATTCATTAATACCCACCATCTTCAAGAATGTCGGGTGGCAAGAGTCCTCAATTTTGGAACTAGAAAAAATTTTATTACTTGTTTAGGACTCCCTCTAGCATTAGGCATAAGCAACTCCAAACTTTGGGACCCTTTGGTGGAGAAAATGGGAAACAAGATGTCTTCCTAGGGTGGAAAATGGTTATCATGGGTAGGCAAGATACTTATGCTCAAGGCTGTAATATTGGCTTTGCCCATATATTTGTTATCATGTATGGATCTCTCCAAAAATATATTGAATACAATCAACAAGAATATGTGAAGTTTTTTTTGGTAGGGGTCCTCAGAACAAAATAAATATCCACTCATAGCTTGGGAAATGGTATGCAAATCGAAGGAGAATGGTGGGGTGGGCATTCGTGACATCTTGAAACAAATTAGAGCTTTAGGAGAAAGTATTGTGTGGAGTATGTATGAGAATGATTCAAAAAAATGGTCTAAAATATTGCAACAAAATTATTTGGAAGGGGAAGCAGTGAACTCCATCTTACTCACTGACAATCTACCCTAGGGATCAAGAATATGAACTTTATGAAGGTGTGTCGTCCCCTAATTTTGAAACACCTATCCTGGGACATCAAAGATGGGAGGTTTGCAAAGTTTTGGGAGGCTCGTGGGGAGGTTACCCATGGCTGGACAACATTTTATCAATGAAATAAACTAAATCCACATTGTAGAAAGTGTGGGAATGCAAGGTCATAGACTACCTCATCGAGCAATGGATAGATAGGAAGTTGAGTTGGACTTGGAAGGACTTCAACACTACCTCCATTCCTTAGGAAGATAAGAAGGCTCTAGCAGATTGTTTAGGTAGAAGGTTTTTAACAATCAAAATAGGTGAGGATAGAGTGGTTTGGAATTATTCATCCATAGGGGAATATAAAGCAAAAGATGGTTATGTGGTGCAGGGGCACCTAGGTTCTCAGGCCTCCAAGAGGGGTCAAAGTTTATTTTTTGGTTTTTGTCAGTTTTTTTCAAGTAATAAGGTATTCAATTACCTTTTCATATATGTTGGAGTCGATCTTGAGTCATTAGCGGTGATTTAGAGGTCAATTACAAAATGTTGTCAAGTTGCTTAAATGTTGTCAATGCAACTTTTGCATTTTCTTGCAAAAAGTGATTAAGGTGATTTTTTATTAGTTTTTAATTGTAAAATTAGTTGTAAGTATTTGGAAAAGGGTTTTCAATGTTCAAAAATACATTGTGTGGTCGAAAGAAGGGTTGGAGAACATGTAATGAAAATTTTGATGAAGAAATAAACATAATTTTCTGAGTTTTAAAACATCTTTGTCTATTCTCTTCATTTTGTAAAGTCTATATGGAATTTTTATGACCTAAAAATTATTTTTTCTTGTATAGGAATGAATCACCTTTCATTTTCAACTATTTTGGTGGTTTTTCATTGAGTTTGGAGAAAGTTATAGGCGATTTACTGAAACCTATCCAAAACCCTGGTTAGGGTTTCTAATGGACTTCCCACCATTCCCACAGTGGAAAAATATGAAATTTTGTGAGATGGAGTATTTTTGTGTGTATTTACTTATTCCAAGATTGTAGGTTCCATGGTTTTTATTTGCATGTGTTTTGGTGATGCCCTAGGTCTGATTTCCTTATGTTTTTGGTCTAATTGGCAGAAGAACAATAAATTGTTGAAAGGTTTCATACAAAGTAACCTACCTTGATTCTCAAGTACGTTGTATAAAGACCAAATGGGTATCTAAATATTTCTTTACAATCTGAAGATCATGTATTTATTGAAAGTTACAGCCAAAAAACTCAATTTTCTACCTCCATGTTTTAGGCTTTCAAGATTGAAGGCTTGTGAGGAAAAACCCACAAGTGATGTTTTAGGATTTCAAGATTGGTTGATTTAGTTTGTGTTGAATTCATCCATCCCTTCTCTACATTTAATTGTCATCAAAGCCCGAAAATCTGTGCAAGATAAGTTTTTGGAGTTTAGGTGTTGTCTTTTTGTAGGTTGAAGCAAGAAGCTAGATGCCAAAAGACTAGGTAGTGAAGAAAGGAGGAAACCTAGGTGAGGTATAATGAAGACAAGAAGAATCAAGGTGAAAGATACTTACTTGAGAAAGAAGAATTGACATATTGAGAATATTTTTCCATGGATATTTACAAATCAAGGAGATACCAAGCAAGAAACAAGTGATGAGAAAAGAGAAAAGAGAAAAGTGAGATGAAGAAAAAAAAATGAGAAAGAAGAACAAATAAAAGTGCAACAAGAGATAATGGAGCTAAAGCACATGTAATGCCCTGCCACGCAAACCCAAAAGAACAACATAACCACTAAATAGCACCATTTTTTTTCTTTAAAGTAAAACTAATATGAAATGTAAGTTAACATACAACACTAATAATGAAACCATACATCCACATCATCTATCTAGTCCTTTGGGGTAACATGACTACATTACTTGTGAACGTTTCTAACATAACCCAGTTCCCATAAGGATGAATATCTACTCACAAGAATTCATTTTAAAACCATCACATAGAATAGAGGAACAACGTACATACATCCATAACATTACATAAACATCCATCTGTGATCATATGATAAGACCAAGGATTACATCCATTACATTTATTATATGAATTTGCATCATTTCAATGATTACAATAGTACATTTGTGCTTCCCAACATGAAACAGGGAGGATTCAATAATTACATAATGTAATACAATTGAAATTAATGTAATACATAGCATCAATATTGTCTCCAACTCTTGTAAGCTCTAGAATCACTACAAATGGTACAACTCCTTGCATCACGAACTTTGATTAGGAACCCAATGGGCTGCATAGCATGTTCCACCCAACCATGTGGACCCTAAGGCCCACCCCCCGTGCTAGGAGATGAAAAGAAGGGCCCACAACATAAAAACAATCAAGCAGAAAAGGCTAACAAGACTCCACAACAAATGCAACAATAACCACTTCTAGAGGTACATGAACAACAAAGGGAAAAACAACAAAGCATACAAGGTTGCTAAAGGGAAGAGTGCAATCGCATGGCTCGATATGGGTTACCCAATGTGGATCTTCCTAGGTCTCGGCGCCCATCCTGGGTTACCCTAGCAACCTTAATCGATCCCACGCCGCCATTCTAACACATGTGGAATCAACATACCTTTCATGAAGACAAGGCAATTGATTTTCCATTCCAGGCCTTCTCGTCTTATCTCAATCCTAAATGAGTGCTTGATCCATGAGAGAGGCATCCATTATCTTTTATTAATGTAAGTACTACCCAACCCCCTAACTATTTATTATGTTATCACTGAATTATCACAACTTCCACAAGGGTTACCATGGACACCACTTAGGGCTCTGGCCCCCATGGGAAGCCACTCTCCCTACTAGCAACAAAAGACTCACTATCACTAACTGGGTAAGCCAACTTGCACAAACTATCAAAGCCATATCAGTCAGCACATAAAGTGAGACATGCACCATCTCACACTAGATTTCCATAATAAAAAAATTTCCACATTGCAAGGCTAAAACCCACATAAACAAAATCAAGTATAAGAACAACAAAACACAAGAAACCAACATGAAAATACAATCATAAAGAAACTCTTTCCCCAACCATAACCACCAGTAAACAGTTTAAGGTTACATACCTAGAAGAGCACAATCCAAGTATAAAGATCAATCACTTTCCAAAATGATGAAATCATGAAACCACCCACTTCCAGGTGAAACAACATAAAACTCATGCAAACACTCATGGCCTGATATGGGTTGCCCAATGTAGATCTTCCTAGGTTGTTGGCCCCCATCCTGGGTTACGCCGATAGCCTCACTTGATCCTCGACCCCCATACCAACTCATGCAAGTAAAAACTATACTCCCCTCTAACCTCTGGAAGATTGCCATAACAGTTTTGCACAAAAAATCCCTTATAGCATAGATCCCAAAATCAACCTCAATAATCAAAAGCTTTCCATTTTATTTTACTAATTCAACACCTCAAACTAGATGAGAAACAAATGAACATTGCAACCATGAAACTAGATGAGCAACAAATGAACATTGCAACCATGAAACAAACTATTTAAAGTAAACTCACAATTAACAAGCGATCATGGATAGCTCCATAAATAAACATCACTACCATATTCAACGACTTAAACACTTAATCCAAACACTCTTAAAATGATTATACAAACACTTAGTCAAAACATATTGTCTAATCCAAATATTTAATCATCCCAATATCAAAATCAAAACACAATATTCCATACAAATTGTGATACCAAAATGTTTAACCTATTCTAAGCAATTAAAATGTAATGGAAAAACATAAGGAAACACCTCAAGATTAGCCTAAGGAATTTGTAAATGTAAAGAGAAAAGTGTAAAATGATGACAAATAGATATACCTCCCTTTTGCAGCTGAAAACTCCTTGGTTGGCCCTTGATTTTGATGTGCTTTGTATGCTCTTTGATGGCTCTTGATGTGGCTAAATGAAAGACTTGACTATGTGCTTGAATGCAAATGCAAATGGATGAAATTGATGGCTAGATGAGTGCACAGAATGGCAGCATTTAGTTGCAAATGGCTAAGTCCCTCCAAATGCCTTAGAGGATGGGGTATTTATAGAGAAAGTTTAATTCTTTAGAGAATTCAATGGTTGGGATTTATCCAACAAGGCCAAGATGAAGGGCTAAGGTGAGTTGAGGACTCACAAGCCCTCACATTTTGACATGTGGAATGTGTTCAAGTGGATAAAGGTAGGATGATGTGTAGGTGATGTGGAAGAAGAGTACATGATGTGGAGGAAGGACATGTACCTTGGAAGTACATTGGGAGATGAGAAGATTCCTTGGAGGAGTAAATGTGAATTAAAAATTCACATGCTTGGGAGAATCTAGTGGATAAGAGAGGGTCTCCAAAAAGGTGGGAGTTTTTCACATGTGACTTGATGTGACAAGTCAAAGATTCTAGAAGATGCATGGGAAAAGGGGATTCTAGGAGGAATAAAAGTGAATTAAAAATTCACATGGGGAGGAGAGGAGCCTTGGATAAATAAAAAGGAATTAAAAATTCCTTGTGGGATGGGTAGAGTTAACCAAGGTACTAATTAGGTTTAACTAATTAGTAATTAGAGGATAATTAGGGGTTAATGAGGATTAGAAACCAACTTGCAAAAGTTGGAGGATGTGACACATCCTAATCAAGGATTAGGCATGTGCACATCCTTAATGAAAATATTAGGAGATGGATTAAGATTAGATGAAAATGACATGTGAGGAATTAAATAAATGTAATAATTATTTAATTCATTTGATGAAAAGAGGATTAAGGAGGGTAAGGTATTTAATTATTAATTAAATACCTTAGGGATTTGACATAATTAAGTATATTAATTTAATAATAGTAATAATACTTAATTAACTCAGATTAGAGGATGTTTAGATGAAAAGTGGTAAATTTGGATAAATTAAGTGTCCAAATTTGGATGTCTACACAAATATTCCATCAAACATGACTTAACTCCCCTAAAAAATAGATCACTCAAACCATATCACCATGAACTAGGCGTTATTTTCTCATTTCACATTATTCCTTAATAACAACCACATAATTAAATTAGAAGATTATTCTCCTTGAATAATTCAAAATATAATTAAATCGTTTCCTTTTATTTCCTATTAAAGTTTCCATTTCTCTTGTTTACATGCTCAATTATTCATATGATAAAATTATACTTTTCTAACACCATAGTATGCATACAAGTATACCTATATATATATATATATATACGTGTGACATTGAATGCTTTAACAATAACAAATAATTATTATTTATGCATCTCAAGAATTTTCATATAAACTATACAAATTGTAACAAATTAATCAAACAATATTCAATCTTTAATCATACTTTCATATCTATACAATAAGATATATCTTCCAACACAATAAAAATATATATAAATAATTATTTCTATAAATAAAATTATTCATTTGATGCAATTGTATTGTATGCTAAGCTATTTCTCAAGTTAACCTAAAGCATACCATTTCCTACAATATGATTAAATACTAATTATAACACTAAATGAATTGTTGCAAAACAAACACACACACACCCACATATATATAAATAAAATGATTTATCCAAATTATAAAATGACAAACATATAATTATGCATACCTATATAAACATACATATATTGACACCATCATACTATATACATACTTCGGATTTTCCTTACACAATGCTCTTTCATTAAGTAATATTAACATCCATCATATACTACCCAAACTATAAATACATCAAATTCCTTAAAGAGCATTTCTATCATGCTTAAAATAGTAAACATTGACTTTAACCAGGATTTAATTTATCAAGCTATGATGTAATCACCACTATAATCGAATACCAAGCATGCAAAGGTGGCGATAGGCGCGCTGGGAAAAAGGCTCAAGTAACTTTCAACAAGGGCAAGTTTGTTGAATAAGAAATATCAAATTCCCAGCAAAAGAACAAGCATTGATCCTTAATAAACCTCAACACTAAGCAACATTTCTCTAGGGGGAAATTTGGTGATACAAAATGAATCAATCTAAAAAATAGGCTAGCACTATAATAATGTGGAGGTTAGGAAGAACAAGGAAAGTTGATTCAAAATCTACCTTCCTACAGTTGCATGGTGTCAAAATTTATCTAGCCGTATGAATAATAGATAGTGAGGAGGCGAATTTCATTTTCCAGTGCACATCAAATAAAAGATAATGGTTCCTATTAGTCATGCCTCAAGGGCTAAGTTTCAGATACATTCCATATCAAAATTTTATAATAAGATTTGCACAAGCAAGTATGAGTAGGAGAGAGTTTAAATGACTTGATTATCAAAGTAAAAATTTAAAACAAACTCTCCATCAAAGCATTTAGCAACCGACCAACTATTGAAAGATAAAGACCCAAAGAGAAAGTTGCAGCCAAGACTGAAATACCATGCACTGAAAGTATAGAATTTGCTTTCCCATTACTATCATGGAATAGACTCATCGTAGGCACCTTTTTCTATAACATTGAAATGTTAAGAGACTTAAGGAAGAATGAGTAAATCATACATAAATCGGCGGCTTAACAGAGGGAGAAAAATATGATCTAAGTCACCTGGGTCGGTCACAATATTACAAGAAAGGAATCAGATTGAAACAGTGAGTTAAAACAATGAACCAAGAGTTATATTGGACAGCCATTCACTAAACGAATACCTTAAAAAGAACACTAAACCCTAAGGATGAAATATTTAACCACACAATCGCCCAAAAGGTCAGTGAACAAATTCCAAGCACCAAACTTATGCATCAAATTTTAATCACCCACATGCAGCCGATAATACTTAACAAGAATATCAAGATTGAAAGAATGAGTTCTATAAATATAACACCTATATTCATGTATAGATATATGTCAAATGATTTTCTTATCGAATGAATCAGATAAACAATACAATGTAAGATAGCCTAACCAGAATACCAAACAAAATAGAAAGCAACAAAATTATAATAAGTAAAATTGAATTTCTAGTCCTTCAATGAATTGCAAACACAAACAACAATCTTCTTAAAAAGAATGATTCGACTCATTGAATGGAGCTCAAGCAATCATTTTTCAGACGACAAGAAGGAGAGAATTCATTTACATAAAATGGAGAAGGAAAAATCAAGATCAAAATGCAACACCAACTTGAATTCCTACACTTGAAGATGGAGAAGAAGTGTTGAAGACCACTCTTTCGCAGCCACAAATCCTTTCTCCAGAAATTGATCACTTTCAGAAATTAATCCACTTAGAAAACAATTTCAATCCAAAACTGTATTCTTTTCAAAATATTTTTTCAAAGCCCCAATTTTCTTCTTCGAAAGGAAAATTAATTGATAAAACATTTTTCCAAAATGAGCACTATTGAAAACAAGGAAAAAGTTTAGTTTTTTTCAAAATAAAATCAAGCAATTATCATTTAAAAAGACCAGTTTCTATTTTGAAACTAGTTCAAAGCTATGCATGCGCTCGAACTCCTCTTTTTCCATTTTTGAACTTGCTTTAACATCTTGTTCAAAAATATCATCCAATTAATTATTGTTTTTTGAATTATATTATCTTTTTGTTAGTTAATTTATTTTCACACAATAATAATAATAATTATTATTATCTTTATTTTAATTATAAAATCATTTAATCACATAATTTAATTTAATGAATTAATTAAAAACTAAACATAACAATAACTATTTAACAGCTCCATTTATTTATTAATTAATTTCATTCTAATTTAATCAAAAAATAAATTTAATTTAATTATCTCAATTTAAACAAGGCAACACATAAACATTAACTTTCTCCACAAGCCATCTATTAATAATTTATTTAAATTCAAAAATTACAAGAATAACATAAGTAACACTAAGTATCAACACTAAACACCCAACCAAACTTACTCAAACATCAAGAAAGGGTCGAACATGGAGGGGCACTACATCCTCCCCCCTAAGCTTTGACTTACTCCTGGAAGTCGCAAGGTTGGGATAGAATATACACACACTAATATCCTAGAATTCGTTAAATAATAGCATGTTCACCTTTCCTTAAATGCAAATACAAGCAACCTCAAATAATCATGCAACCCAATATCAACAAGGAAAAAAGATGAGAGCAACTGACCATAAACACAAACACAACTGACGGGTGACTGACAAGATACACATCCTCTCCAAGGAAGATGGTGAGGATAAGGGACCTTCTGTCATCTTCATTTTTCCACATCATTTCCATTAGGTTTTTGAGGCACGCTCAAACCTGATAGTGCAGGTGGAGTCGATGCTCGGTACCTATAACCTGCATCAAACAAGATGCTGAGCAACATATATATATATATATATATATATATATATATATATATATATATATATATATATATATATATATATATATATATAACAACAAACACACCATGAGAGGAAATTGCAATGTAGCAGGGTGCTCGCGAATGAGTAATGGTTCACCATCCCTCCAATCAAGACCTCAAACAACAACCACATCATCGAGTAACAATAATTACATCGTACACAATATAGATCAATCATTAACTAAATGCACAATAAGAATAATCATATGTCTACATGAAACACATAGCCAAATTACTCCAAACACACAACTAACTCCATATATCCATCATATCATAAACATCATCCAATAGTGTCATGATCATCAAATTCAAATAAACTATCGTCCAAACCAATCCAGAATGGTGAAAAAAGCATCTACAAGGTCTCAAAGTACATAACATATCACAATGAGCATCATTCTAGAGAAAGCAACACAATAACAAGCAACATTGTTTACAAAGCAGCCATCACTGCCTGTGATAGGTTCAACATGAAATGATTAGGAATCACTATCACTGCCTGTGACAGGTTCCTCCTGATCACTATACTCAGAGTAAGGAATAAGTATGTATCTGGGAGTTGGAACACAAACTTTCTTAGTTGTTATAGGTTCACTCTTATTAATCACAAGATTCCCCAGACTGGTTTTGTTTCTTCTCTTATAGGTAATCCAAGTTCTTCTTTCCTTACCCGCCTATTGGTTTCCCATGTGACCAGGGTCTGAATGAGCAAGAAGCTCCTCAAGCAAGGGACATAACTAATCCAAATTCAGATCTCTAACTACCATGTTATTCTGGGAACCCTGTTGTTCCTCACGTTCAGACTTGTGAGAACTCTAAGATGAAGTGCCCTAGCGGTTAACCCTTTTTCCACCACCATGGCCATGACCCCTAGGTATCCTATAAGCATACACCACCAAGGGATAAAGGGTCATAACAATTAAGAGAGGGTGACAAAAAGAAAACAACACAAGTTCAACAGTCAAAATATGTGACAAATTTCATGCCTTTCAAAATAGAAAACTCAATTTATCACATCATAAGCACAAAATTCCAGATTTAACACACACTCTTCACATACACACAAATTCACATCACTAGGAAACACACCACAAGGCAACACAAGGGTCCATAATGCATCCTTGGTATGTAGAATATCAATGCATTGTGCACTACATCGAGGGTCCTATGTTTTCCCCTAGTTTTGTGCACCATTGGACAACACCACCTAAGGAATAAATCTTGGGCCGCTAAGTGAGGACAACATAATGGTAAAAATATAAACTCAAGAGTCCAAGTGCAAGGTTAACATAATGGACTCAATTAACCTAGAGTTCCTGATGTTTGATAACTTGGCTTTGATACCAAGTTGTAACACCCCACCACACAAACCCCAAAGGACAACACAACCACTAACAATCATAGCATCAAATTTTTTTAAAAGTAAAACTAATATGAAATGTAAGTTAGCATACAACACTAATAATGAAACCATACATACACATCATCTATCTAGTCCTTTGGGGTAACATGACTGCATTACTTGCGAACATTTTTAACATAACCCAGTTCCCATAACGATGAATATCTACTCACAAGAATTCATAATTTTAAAATGATTACATAGAATAGGCAAAAAATGTACATACATCCATAACATTACATAAACATCCATTTGTGATCATATGATAAGACCAAGTATTACATCTATTACATTTATTATATGAATTTACATCATTTCAATTATTACAATAGTACATTTGTGCTTCCCAACATGAAATGGGGAGGATTCAACAATTACATAATGTAATACAACTGAAATTAATGTAATACATAGCATCAATACTATCTCCAACTCTAGTAAGCTCTGGAATCACTGCAAATGGTACAACTCATTGCATCACAAACTTTGATTGGGAACCCAATGGAGTGCATAGCACGTTCCACCCGACCATGTGGATCCTGAGGCCCACCCCCCATGCTAGGAGATGACAAGAAGGACCCACAACATAAAAATAGTTAAACAAACAAGGTTAACAAGACTCCACAACAAATGCAACAACAACCACAAAGAATAACCACTTCTAGAGGTACATGAACAACAAGGGGAAAAACAACAAAGTATACAAGGTTGCTAAAGGGAAGAGTATCATCGCATGGCTTGATATGGGTTACCCAATGCGGATCTTACGAGGTCTCATACCCCATCCTTGGTTACCCTAGCAATCTCAACCAATCCTTGGCCCCCATTCTAACAAATGAAGAATCAACATACCTTTGATGAAGACAAGGTAGTTGATTTTCCATTACAAGCCTTCTTGTCCCATCTCAAGCCTAAACGAGTGCTTGAGCCATTAGAGAGGCATCCATTATATTTTATTAATGTGAATACTACCCAACCCAATAACTATTTATTAGGTTATCACTAAATTATCACAACTTCCACATGGGTTACCCTAGACACCACTTAGGGCTCCAGACTCCATGGGAAGCCACTCTCCCTACTAGCAACAAAAGACTCGCAGTCACTAACTAGGTAAGCCAACTTGCATAAACTAGCAAAGCCATATAAGTAAGCACATAAAGTGAGGCATGCAGCACATAAAGTGAGGCATGCACCATGTCAAACTAGATTTCCATAATAAAGCAATTTCCACAGTGCAAGGCTAAAACCCACATAAATGAAATCAAGTATAAGAACAACAGTTCACAAGGAACCAACATTAAAATCCAATCATAAAGAAACTCTTTCCCCAACCATAACCACCAGTAAATAGTGTAAGGTTACATACCTAGAAGAGCACAATCCAATTATAAAGATCAACCACTTTCCAAAATGACCAAATCATGAAACCACCCACTTCCAAGTGAAACAACATAAAACTCATGCAAACACTCATGGCTTGATATGGGTTACCCAATGTGGATCTTCCTAGGTTACCGGCCCCCATCCTGGGTTACCCTAGTAGCCTCACTTGATCCCCAACCCCCATACCAACTCATGCAAGTAAAAACCATACTCCCCTCTAACCTCTGGAAGAATACCATAATAGTTTCACACAAGAACTCCTGTATAGTACAGATCCCAAAATCAACCTCAATCAAAAGCTTCCCATTTTTTTTACTAATTCAACACCTCAAACTAGACAAGCAACAAATAAACATTGCAACCATGAAACACACTATTTAAAGCAAACTCACAATTAATAAGTGATCATGGAAAACTCCATAAATAAACATCACTACCACTTTCTATTCAATGACTTAAACACTCAATTCAAACACTCTTAAAATGATTATACAAACACTTAGTCAAAACACACTATCTAATCCAAGTATTTAATCATCCCAATATCAAAATCAAAACACAATATTCCATACAAATATTCCATCAAACATTACTTAACTCCCCTAACAAATAAATCACTCAAACCATATCACCATGAACAAGGTGTTATTTTCTCATTTCACATTATTCCTTAATAACAAACACATAATTAAATTAGTAGATTATTTCCCTTGGATAATTCAAAATATAATTAAATCGTTTCCTTTTCTTTCCTATTAAATTTTCCATTTCTCTTATTTACGTGCTCAATTATTCATAAGGTAAAATTGTACTTTTCTAACACCATAGTATGCATAGGAGTAATATATATATAATTATTTATGCATCTCAAGAATTCTCATATAAACTATACAAATTAATCAAATAATATTCAATATTTAATCATACGTTCACATCTATACAATAATATATATCTTCCAACACAATAACAATATATATGAATACTTATTTCTATAAATAAAATTATTCATTTGATGCAATTGTATTGTAGGCTAAGCTATTTCTCAAGTTAACCTAAAGCATACCATTTCCTACAATATGATTAAATGCTAATTATAACACTAAATGCATGATTGCAAACAACACACACACATATAAACAGAATGATCTATCCAAATTATAAAATGACAAACATATAATTATGCATACCTATATAAACATACATATATAGAAACCATCATACTATATACATACTTCAAATTTTCCTTAGACAATGCTCTTTCATTAAGTAACATTAACATCCATCATATACTACCCAAACTATAAATACATCAAATTCCTCAAAGAGCATTTCTATCAAGCTTAAAACAGTAAACATCGACTCTAACCAGTATCTAATTTATCTAGCTATGATGTAATCACAACTATATTCAAATACCAAGTATGCAAAGGCAGCGATAGGCGCGTTGGGAAAAAGGCTCAAGTAACTTTCAACAAGGGCATGTTTGTTGAATAAGAAATATCAAATTCCCAGCAAAATAATAAGCATCGAACCTTAATAAACCTCAACAGTAAGCGAAATTACTCTGGGGGGAAATTTAGTGATACAAAATGAATCAATCTGAAAAATAGGCTCACACTATAATAATGTGGAGGTTAGGAAGAACAAGGAAATTCAATTTAGAATCCACCTTCCTATAGCTGCATGACATCAAAATTTATAGTCATATGAATAATAGATAGTGAGGAGGTGAATTTCATTTTCTAGTGCACATCAAATAAAAGATAATGGTTCCTATCAGTCATGCCTCAAGGGCTAAGTTTTAGATACATTCCATATCAAAAGTTTACAATAATATTTGCACAAGCAGGTATGAGTAGGAGAGAGTTTAAATGACTTGATTATCAAAGTAAACATTTAAAACAAACTCTCTGTCAAAGCATTTAGTAACCGACCTACTACTGAAAGATAAAGACCCAAATAGAAAGTTGCAACCAAGGCTGAAATACAATGCACTGAAAGTATAGAATTTTCTTTCCCATTACTATCATGGAATAGACTCATCACAAGTGCCTTTTTCTATAACATTGAAATGTTAAGAGACTTAAGGAAGAATGAGAAAATCATATATAAATCCATGGCTCAAAAGAGGGAGGCACATATGATCTAAGTCGTCTGGGTCAGTCACAATACTACAAGCAAGAAAACGGATTCAAACATGGAGTTAAAACAATGAACCAAGAGTTATATCCGGCAGCCATTCACTAAATCAGATATCTTAAAAGGAACAACAAACCCTAAGGATGAAATCTTTAACCACGCAATTTCCCAAAAGGTCAGTGAAAAAATGCCAACCACCAAACTTATGCATCGAATTTCAATCACCCACATGCAGCCGATAATATGTAACAAGAATATCAAGATTGAAAGAATGAGTTCTATAAATATAACACACCTATATTCATGTACAGATATATGTTGAATTCTTTTCTTTCTGAATTAATTAGATAAACAATACAATGTAAGGCATCCTAACTAGAATACCAAACACAATATAAAGAAACAAAATTATAAGTAAAATTGAATTCCCAATCCTTCAACGACTTGCAAACACAAACAGTAATCTTCTTAAAAAGAATGATTCTACTCATTGAATGGAGCTCAAACAATCATTTTTTAGACGACAAGGAGAGAATTCGTTTACATAAAATGGAGAAGGAAAAATCAAGATCAAAATGCAACACCAACCTGAATTCCTATGCTCGAAGATGGAGAAGATGTGCTAAAGACCACTATTTTGTAGCCACAAATCCTTTATCCAAAACTTGATCACTTTCAGAAATTAATCCACTTAGAAAACAATTTCAATCCAAAACTGTATTATTTTCAACATATTTTTGCAAAGCCCCCAATTTTCTTCTTTGAAAGAAAAATTAATTGATAAAACATTTTTCCAAAATGAGCACTATTAAAAACGAGGAAATTTTTTAGTTTTTTCAAAATAAAATCAAGCAATTATCATTTAAAAAGACCAGTTTCTATCTCGAAACCAATTCAGAGCTATGCATGCGCTCGAACTCCTCTTTTTCCATTTTTGAACTTGCTTTAACATCTTGTTCGAAAATCTCATCCAATTAATTATTCTATAAATTGAATTATATTATCTTTTCGTTATTTAATTTATTTTCACACAATAATAATAGTAATAATTATCTTTATTTTAATTATAAAAGCGTTTAATCAAATAATTTAATTTAATGAAATAATTAAAAATTAAACATAATGATAACCATTTAACAACTCCATTTATTTATTTATTAATTAATTTAATTCCAATTTAATTTAATTATCTAAATTTAAACAAGGCAACACATAAACATTAACTTTCTCCACAAGCCATGCATTAATAATTTATTTAAACTCAAAATTTACAAGAATAACATAATTAACACTAAGTATCAATGCTAAACACCCAACCAAACTTACTCAAACATAAAGAAAGGGCCAACATGGAGGGGCACTACAAAACACCTTAGAAGAAAAGGAAGAAATGGAAAAAAGTATGGAACTTGAGATGCAAAACATTTGCTTGAGACAACAAACCAATAAAAAGGTTGGCATTGGCCAATAAGGAAGAAGGTTAAATGTCCTATCAAGAAGATTATTTTGAAGAGAAGAAGGCAAGAGAGGGCAACAGAATGAGACCTTGGAGAGTCTTTGATGATGATGGAAGAGCCTAAGCCATCTGAGGAAGAGGAAAAATGTGAAGACATTAGGTCCCTTGAGACTCAAAATGTTATTTCTAACCATATTTGTGAGCGTGTGTTTCTAGGTGCAGCAGATGAAAATGAAGATGGAAAAGGGTATAAAGAAAAAGGAGAAGTGAATGCAATGTATGCAGATTGTTATGCACCGTATGGTGAAGAAGATGTTATAAAAACAACGGAGGTAATTGTTGCATTTTCTAATTTTATGGATGATGAATACGCTGACATATTGTTTTTGAATGATGAAGATGAAGACATAGATGGTGGTACTAAGGCATATGAATGAGAACTCAAATTTTGGTACCTTGAAGTTGAGAAGATGCTCCATAAGAGATAGTACAAGAAGAAGAAAATGGATCCAAAGAAAGTTGTAGAAATGGACAAGTTGCCAAAGAATTGGAAGACCAGAAAGAGAGAGAAAACCTGCACTCAAGTGGACTTGAGTTTTTCTTCCCCTTGGGAGTATGGTGCAGGGGCACCTCGGTTCTCAGGCCTCCAAGAGGGGTCAAAATTGATGTTTTGGTTTGTGTGAGTTATTTTCATGTAATAAGGTCTTCAATGACCATTTCATATCTGTTGGAGTCGGTCTTGAGTCATTAGAGGTGATTTAGAGGTCAATTGCAAAAATGTTGTCAAGTTGCTTAAATGTTGTCAATGCAACTTTTACATTTTTCTTGCAAAAAGTGATTAGGGTGATGTTTTGTTAGTTTGTAATTGGAAAATTAGTTGGAAGCGGTTGGAAAATGGTTGTGAATGTTCAAAAAGACCTTGTGTGGTCGAAGGAAGGGTTGGAGAACATGTAATGAAAATTTTGATGAAGAAATAAACACAATTTTTTGAGTTTTACCACATTTTTGCTTGTTCTCTTGATTTTGTCTAATATGTATGGATTTTTTATGACCTGCACATGATTGTATCTTGTATAGGAATGAATCATATTTCATTTTCAATTGGTTTGGTGGTTTTTCATTGAGTTTGGAGAAAGTTAAAGGCGATTTACTGAAATTTGTCCACAACCCTAGTTAGGGTTTCTAATGGACTTCAAAATGTAATTTCTCACCATTCCCACAGTGGAAAATCTAAAATTTTATGAGAAGGAGTATTTTTTTGTGTATTTAATTATTCCAAGATTATAGGTTCTGGGGTTTTGTTTTGCATGTGTTTTGGTGTTGCCCTAGGTTGGATTTCCTTATGTTTTTAGTCTAATTGGTAGAAGAACAATCAATTTTTGAAAGGTTTCATACAAAGTAACCTACCTTTATTCTGAAGTATGTTGTATAAATCCCAAATGGGTATCTAATTCTACCTTTACAATCTAGAGATCATGTCTGCACTAAAATTAATGGCCAAAAAACTCAATTTTCTACCCCCATGTTTCTAGGCTTCAAGGAAGGACAGTCTAAGTTTGAGCCTTGTGTTACAAAATAACCATACCTAAGTTTTGGATATATTCAATAAATCCCAAAAGGGTACTAAAAATAGTTTTTATATTATGGTTTTGAGGTTTTCTTCGCAAGTTATGTCAGAAAAAGCCAATTTGTTGTCCTACTTGGCCTAGGGTAAATTTGGCAAGAGAACAATTGAAGTTTGTTAACCCTAAGTTCTTGTGCATTTATAAAACTTATTTTCTGTCATCCTCCTTCCATTGAGAGTCCTCCTGGTGTTAGTTTACCTTTTTTAAGCATGAGTGACCAATTTAGGTTTAAAACCTAGTTTGCATTCATTGAAGATTATGAGCAAGAAACACCAAATCTTGTTGTGAAATGTTGAAATGTTGAAATCTCCCCTACTGTGCATCACTATGTGGCATTGTGTACAGAAGAGAGGAAGTCCTCCCTTCCATTGGGTTTGTGTTGGAGGAAAGCATGTTTACCCAAGGCAAGCACTTTTGCATGGATGACTATTCAAAGTAAGGTGCTAACAGTTGATAATTTCTGCAAATTGGGTTTTGAAGGGCCCTCAAGGTGTGTTCTTTGCAAAGCAGAGGAGGAAGATATGAATCGCCTTTTTATTCACCATACCTTTGTTCAAGCCTGTTGGAGATGGTTGTGTGCCAAACTTGGCTAGGTGGGGGCTTTTTCCAAATGATATCCTATCGCTTTTTTCTTCATGGCCCATTCTCAAAAAGAGGTCTTTGTTTGGAGTGTTATGGAAAGTTTGTCCTTCCACTTTAGTTTGTGAAATATGGAAGGAAATGAATCGGAGAATTTTATTTGATTTGGAGCGAACCCTCCTTACCTTCTTCAACCGTCTGGAAGCAGTTATCATGGAGGTAGTTAATAACAAGGTGGAAAACAAGGGTGGCAAAGATATTTGCTTCTCAGAGTGGGATGCATAGATGCGGAAAGGGTGGCTTGGACTAAAGATACCTCAAGCTGGTGCATTCAAGTTAGAGAAGGTCAATCTGAAGCATGAGGATGTTGTGTGGATGCCCCCTCAGGTTGAGTGGCATAAATTGAACTTTGACGGGGCTTCGAGAGGTATTTTGAGTATCTCGGGAGCTGGCTGCATAATAAGAAATAGCCTAGGTCATACAGTGGTTGTCTAGTCAACTCCTCTTCTAAATGGCACCAACACGGTGGTCGAACTTCAAGGCCTTCTAAGGGGGCTCGGCTTGTGAAAGGACATTGGCATAAAGAAGGTGATCATAGAAGGGGACTCGATGATTGTTATCCAAGCCTTGAAAACAGGCAAATTGTTAAATTGGAAGCTCCAACCTCTCTTGGAAGATACAATTAGTTCTTTGCGAGGCTTCGATTCCTTTGAGCTTTGCCACATCTACAGGGAAGAAAATACAGAGGCTGACAAACTAGTAAATGAAGGAGCGGATGGTTATAGAAACACAACAAAATTTGACATTTCACATGAGCTCTAGGGGCCATGGCCCCGCTGTGGCCAGGGTGGCAGTAGTGATGTGTCCTTGAGGGTGAGGCGCAGGACATTTGGGCCTCGCTAGTGTGATGAAGCTGTGCAGGGGAGTTTATAAAACTTCAATAAACTTCAATAAATGTTGAGTGTCTGAAAATATCTCGGGCATGTGGATATGAATGATGAAGTGCGATCATCAAGGCTATTGCATTGATTATGGTCTGTCATGAGGTATTTTCACACGAATTATGGGTTGGCTTAGCTGTATAAACCTAGCTTATTGTGACATTTGGTTTCACATTTCTTTGTTGTCAGATCACCTTGGAGACACCTGTAAGCCGGTGTGCAACGTGCCAACTTTGGGCTTTCTATGGGTATATTTCATATAATGATTGAAGTCAATTTTAAGGGATTGGGACCCCTTGGTGCTTGGAGTGGCATAATTTCTTTTGGGGAAAGATTACATGGAGACTGAAGAATGCTATCACACAAATGTTGACATCGTGTCGAGGTTTGTGGCTTCCCTTCTTGATCTAGAAGTCCCCAAGGCCGATACTTTGTTGATGGCTCATAAACTTATAATAGGAATTTTATTGGAGGGATTGAGAACACAATTATCATCGTTGAGCTAGGCGTTGGGCTCCAACGTCCTAGAGACATGCACATGGCACTCATTCCAAGGGAGTATGTGAAAAGATACCCTTTTATGTTAGATTTGAAGTGCGCAGCCTTGGAGGAGTACAGGAGAAAGGCAAGGTGCAGACTTATCTTCCTCAAACACCACCTCTTCATAGAACTGTCGGGAGGAATCGATTGAAGGTGGGTGATCCCACAATACTGGTTTACAATTTTTGGGAGATCCTGATTTTTGCTGAAATCACATATTTTTAGAAAATATAATGATTTAAGCCTTGAAAAGTTTCATTTAAAGGATTCCAATTGAAGAGGGTTTGATCTAACCACCTTATATCAAACCCCCTTGGATAGAACCCTACTAGTTTTAAACCATACCTATAACAAAGTCTCCTTTACACCTATCAAAATGCTAATAAAAAACCACTTTTGATTTACCTTTTGGGGGATCAAATGAATTCATTTAAAATTTTTTTTTTGTATGTATTCCTTATTATAAGCTTCCCAAAAAGTATAATTTCAAATAAATTTTATTTTATTATTATATTTATTTTTTATTTCTTGTGAATGTAGGTTTTTCATTGAAAATCAAGCTCTCTTTTATGCACATGTGGAAAAATAGCAAATTATCAAAAAAAAATTGAAAAATATCAGTGCACTAGATATTGAAGTCCTTGATCCACAAAAAAAAAAGAATTTTTATACATACAAAAAAATTTATGTTGTATACGGTGAGGATCACTCCTTAAAAATGGTGTTTACTGAAAAACTAGTTTTTGAAGATGGAAAAAGAAGTGCAATCTGATTCCAAAAATTTTGAAAAAAATATATTTAGAATCTACAAACAAAATGTCACAAATCACTAGTTTTCATCATCTTCAAATTCCTTATGGTTTAGCCGCTATAGTTTCCCAAAAGTGAAGATTTAGTTAGAAAAAATTAGTCTAGTGTCTAGTTTGGCCAAAAATTGTAAACCAATATTGTGGGATCACCCAGGTGGCACTTCTAGAGTACCTGGTGGTTGAAGGTATCAAGTTCAAAGAGTAAAATTTTTTCTATCTTTTCAAATGTATTGGGTCTCTGTGGTAGCTTATGCTTCTTTAGTCTCAACGAGGTGGTTTTTTGTCTATGTCAGCATGAAGGGTAGGTCTATGTAGGATGGTTTAGCATGGCATAGTTTCTTTTGAGCTGTTTTGGTTGGGTGTTTTTTGTAGTTCCAAATCATAGTTGTAGGTTGGGAAGGGACGGAGGGATCTAGTTTTTTGGGAATTATCACAATGCAATGATTGGCACTTGGTCACTTGAACATAATGTAATTTTTTGATATTTTAATACAAACTCTTTATTTACATAACAATATATATATATATATATATATATTGTATATAATTTAATCTGTATTATATAAAATATATAATATATTAATTATATTTTGTATTAAATAAGAATATAATAATTAGTAATTAGTAATTATAAAAATTATTAAATATAATTTACATTATAAATTAATTATGTTAATATATACTTAACTACATAGGGTAAAGGATGTCATAACATTAAAACCTAAATGTGTTTATTATATAATAATATTATTATATATTTTTATTTTATTTTATGCATGAACTATTATATTCATCACATAATCTAACATATTAGTATACATATAGATTTTTTTTCCTAATCTATCCAAAGATCAATTGAACTATGATTTTTTTTATAAATTAATTTAATCTAATGTATATAGAAATATATTAATTATGAGTTATAATAATTTCATATTTATATTTAATATTTTGTATTATAGAATATAATATATAATAATATAACCTATATATACTATTTTTTTTTAGACTGCAGGAATTGGGTAGCATGACCCCCTATAAACTGCAGTGCGCCTATTATAACGTGACCGGCGGCGTTGGCGCGACATGCCCTTCGGTACCACGGAGGTGGGGGAGACTAGACCTCATGACCAACCTCCTGCAACAGGAAAGATTTAGCCAACCAAGCTAGGGCCCCAACCCCATAACCTATATATACTATTATATATAATAATAAATATAATTATATTGTATATAATTTAATCATTTATATAAAATATATAATATATTAATTATATTTTGTATTAAATAAGAATATAATAATAATTATTATTATTAATTAGTAATTATAAAAAAATTATATATATATAATATTTTTGTTAAAGAAAATAATATATAATAATAATAAATAATATGATATAATATTATATAATAAAAAATCTATAACCCTAATTCCTAAGTTTCGATGCGCAATGGGGGTTAACAGTCGGATAGGAGCGATTGCGAAGACTGGGGTTTCTCCTAGTTTATGCATTAAAGGAAAGTTGAAGCAGGGCCGACATGGAGAGTTTCGGCAGACTGTTGAAAATAACAGGGAATGTGTGAGAGGAAGCACAGATTTTTTCCCGGTGTATTCGCAAAATGAGGTAGAATCTGGAAAACAAAGTCCCAACAGGGACGGCTCTACTGTGGGTGAAGGAAAGGTGCCTCAAATCCAGAAGGGAGTGCAACCTATAGTACGTGTTACTAGTGGCATAGGTGGTGAGAAGGGTCCCAAGGTGAACTAGGCTGTGGGTGCCAAAATCCACCTAGGTCGGGATAGCCAGAAGGTTCTCTCAAAATAGTCGAAGCAGTGTGTTGGGGGCGTTGTTTTTTAGTATGGAGGCCATTCTCAGAAACAACAAGAGGATGCCTTACCTGGTGGTGTTGGAGCTCCAGAGTTTTCTAAAAAGCTGAGGACAGAGGAACACAAAGCTGGGCTCGATAGGGCAGAGAAAATCCCAAGTGGAAGACCTGGCAGGGGGAATGGTGGGGACCTAACTACATATGATTTTCCTGACTCAGTTACCCTGGAACTAAATGGTGAGCTAGTGGAAGAAGTGGCTTTTAATGAAAATGTTTTTTCTGGGCTAGGCCTAATTGGGAGGTTCAAGGGTCTCTGGCCATGCTTGCCTGATCTCCATAAGTGGATCTCAGACTTCTAGAAACCTCTGCTGGATGGGTATGTTCAGATTTATCCAATGGCCAGAGGTTTTTTCATTGTTGTATTTGAAAAAGAACAAGATAAGAATAAGATTTTGGGTGAGTATCATTGGGATTGGGAAGAGAAATACGTGTTGATAATAAAGCCATGGCATCTAGCTTTCAATCCAGCGACTGAAGTGTTTGAAAGGGTTCCCCTTTGGGTGAGACTTCCTAATTTCCCCCTTTAGTTTTGGTTTGATGCATGCTTGGAGGCCATTGGTAACTCTTTAGGAAGCTTTGTAATGGTGGATGAGGGTTCCTCAAATCTTTTGCACTCTACTTATGCCAGGATTATGGTAGAAATGAATGTGTCCAAGGTACCCCCAAAGGAGATTTGACTGAAATCCCCAAAAGGGTGCTGGTGCAGCCCTTGGATTATGAAGGGGTGCCATTTAGATGTAGAAGCTACCATCAAACTGGGAACTTGGCAGCTGAGTGTGCCAAACAAAGATTGAGCAAACCCGCATCTTGGTGGAAAGATGCCTCAACCCAACATTACACAGTGGAGAATCGGGAGGAGCAGCAAGAGGGAACTCAGTTGACAGGTTCCAAGGAACAGAGGCGGGCTTCTGAGGGGCCGAAGAAGATGTTGCAGGAGGCTAGAAATGAGGAGCAACTGCAAATTCAGGTGACCTCAACCAAAGAAGGGTTCTTGGCTGAAAACAGTGTTCAAGCTGTTCTTAGTGGTAATGATAAGGAAGTAACTTTCAAACAAGGGGCTGCAACCCCAGAGTGCCGGGAAAAGAAGGGTGGTGTAAGGCCACAGAAGATTGATGCTGGAAAATGAAAGGCGGAAGATCAGAATCAGCAAAATAACAATGAAATAGAAGTGTGGAGGAGTCACCGGGACTCCTCTATGGTGTGGCAGAAGGAGGCAGCAAGGATCGAGGATGGGTGGCAAACGGTCTTGGGTAAGAAAGCAAAGATGGAGAAGAGGAAAGCTTTTGCTATGGTTCTGCGATCCCAATCTAAAGGAAGATTAAAGAAAACTTCAAATGTGTGACATGTTAACAGGTCTTTGGGATATCGAGTGTATTTTGAATTGTTAGATGTGTTCAAGCCATTGTCCTGGATGGGAAGATCTAAATCCGATGTTGGGGGTTGCTCTTTGGTTGTAATTTTAGATTTTGGTGGGGTCTTATAGGGTATGTAATAGGAGTTGTTTTGGAATTAGACATGTAATCTTTTCTCCATTCTTCAATAAAATAAAAAACTTTTTACCGACCAAAAAAATAATAATAATAATAATATATTTATACGTTTATAATTATTTTTTATTATATAAAATTTACATTATATATTAATTATGCTAATATATACTTAACTACATAGGGTAAAGGATGTCATAATGTTAAAACCTAAATGTGCTTATTATATAATAATATTATTATATATTTTTATTTTATTTTATGTATTAACTATTATATTCACCACATACTCTAACATATTAACATATATAGTTTTATTTTTCCTAATCTATCCAAAGATCAACTAAACTATGATTTTTTTATAAATTAATTTAATTTGATCTTTATAAAAATATATTAAGTTTTAGTTATAATCTTTTGTATTATAGAATATAATATATAATAATAATATAACCTATATATACTATTATATATAATAATAAATATAATTATAATTTAATCTATTTTATATAAAATATATAATACATTAATTATATTTTGCATTAAATAAGGAAATATTAATTATTAATTGTTAATTATAAAAAGTTTACATATATATTTAATAGTTTTGTTAAATAATATAATATATAATAATAAAATAATATAATTATATATTTATAATTATTTTTTTATTATATAAAATTTACATTATATATTAATTATGCTAATATATATTTAACAACGTAGGTTAAAGGATGCCATAATGTTAAAATCTAAATGTGATCATTATTAGGATCTCGCTGTAATTTTCATTTTAATAAACATACTCTAAAACCCTCGCCGAAACCTTATTTTCAAGCTACAGCTTGCCAAATTGGAGGAGTGAAAGGTCAATACCATCGAGGAAGAGTTTGGAGGAGTGGAAACCAATAGCCACAGGGAAAGTAGTAAAAAGGGGCAAAAAATAGTTGATAAAATGGCAAAAAATGATGAATGGCTAAGATTCGTTTAACCATCTTGCAAGGCCTCTCAGGGATTTTGAACCGTTCATTTTGGCGTAATTAATAAATACAATCGAAATGTATCTTTAGATGTCTCAATATTAGTGGCACCCGTCCATACATCTAAATCTAGTATTAACTCCTTAAAAGTAACATCTTAGTAACATCTTTTAATAGTGATATTGCTATCAGGATTCAACTCTATAGTTTTAAGAGTCAAACTCATTGACCCATGTTTCATGAGTAGTGGTTCACAAGAACCCATCTTTCATGATAGTGAATGGTCCAATTAGCACTCATTGCATCTAGGTGATGCTCATAGAGGTGAAGCACTGGACCTTCCCAAGAGGTCACCCATCCCAGTACTACTCCAACTCAAGCACGCTTAACCACGGAGTTTTCCCCAAGGTTAAACCCATTTAGCTTGCAACCCCATTTACAAAACCTTCAACAAGTGGTGTGCCTTATGGCTTTGACTTTATAGTTACACGAGGATTTTACGGCTTTGATTTTATTCTAATATTCACCACCTTCTTTTAAGGTTCTCTAGCAATAATTTATATTAGTCTAATGGAAAGAATAATACAATTTTTATATTATTTTATCATTTTAATAGTGTGAATCCAAATCTCTATAAAATAGTTAATTGATTTTTGTGAGAATTTCTTTAATAATTTAATTATTCATGATATAATTTAATTATGATATGCTCTCCTTTTCATTAATAAATTTTTTTCATCATGTATATTTTTATATTAATTTATATATATATAGGTTCTCCAAAAAACTTATAACCTATATTATGTTAGGTCTTTATTATATAATATACAACCTATTTTAATATAGATAATATTAATTTATATATATAACCTATGTTAATGTAAAATTTATATATATTATTTTTATTTATATCTTATGTTATTGAAGGTAATATTTTGTAGGTAAATAAGTTAATGTACATTGTGTAGGTAATATATTAATTTATATTAATATATATGATAAGTTATTTTATTTTGTAGTTCTTCTCTAATCTATATTTATATATATTAATATATATTATATAAATTATTATGATTTTATCTATTTATATTAATATATATTATAGGTTATATATATTATAATCTACTATATTTTAACCATCTATTTTTTTTATTTTAATTGAATCATTTATTTAATTTTCTAATTTATATTTTATATATAATCTCATCTTTTTTCTTTTTTCTTTGGTTAAATTATTATTATTATTATTATTTTTAGACTACAGGAATCGGGTAGCACGACCCCCTATAAACTGCAGTGCGCCTAGTAAACTTTTTAACGTGACCAGCGGCGCTGGCGCGACACGCCCTCCGGTACCACGGGGGTGGGGGAGACTAGAACTTGTTGTAATGCCCAAAATTTACACAGGGGCATAAACACAACTAACAATTTTTTTTTTTTAGGTCACAAACATTAACCAATTGAAGTATGTTGAAATGTCTACGCTTGTTAACTAGCTACATGCACCGAATGATTTTGTCCAATCAATGACATCATTGGCATGTAGCTCGATGGAGGGGAGTGGATAATTAAACGAGAGGGACAGATGGAGACCATCACACACAAATACAAAAAAAATCCTGAAAAAATTTACGTTAACATCAAATTCGAATTTCAAGTACATAACTAAATAGGATATGTATATTTTACTCTAATTATAAAATTTTAATATATATTATTATTATTATTATTATTATTTTTAATTATTATTTATTATTATTATTATTATTTAATTAATTTAATGATCCACTTAACCTTAAAAATAAACAAATATATATATCCTCTATGAAATAAGTTAATAATTATAAGAATAAGAAATAACCCATATAAATAAACATTCATGAATTCTCTTACATTTTACCTATTATTATTTTCCTTTAAATAAGGAAGTTAGAGGATAATAAATAAAGGACAACTACCTTTTTATGAAAATTACCTATTATTACGTGGGCCTCTTTCCTTACAAATATACTAGATTCTTTTTCCTAAGAGAGTGGGAATATATTCCCCTCTCTTTTCATTAATGAGTATTATTAGAACTTATTACATATGTATATTTTTGTTCCCACCAAAATGATAAAACAAAACTATTATTATCATACATTTTCTTTTAAAATTATACTAGATAAACAGCTTTACTATTACGAGAACCAATGATTCAAAGCCGAACTTCACGATTTCCTTTTTCTTCCCTTAAAGATTAAGAACTTTGAAAGGAAACTATATCATGAGAGATGGGTTCTTGTTGAACCACTACTCATGAAACATGGGTCAATGAGTTTGACTCGAAACTACACGGTTGAATCCTGATAGCAATATCATAAGGAAACTATATTTTAATATGTGGGGCTATTCATGATTTTGTCTTATTTAAGGGCCTCCATTTGAATGTCAACTGCAATTAAAACATACTAACTTGGGGGTTTCTTAGACTATATTCCAGCCAAACAACTAATACGATGCGTAGGATGTGAAAATTATATTTATCGTAACAATGATGATGTAAATTATTTTATTTTGATTAACTGGGAGACCATCATCACCAAAGATACATTCCCATCATACGTGGCATCATTAATCACCGTCTTATGGGTTGGGGCATTAAGTTGGAGCGACAGGGAAGAAACTATATTTGGTGACTCAGCCCTAAACTCAGGCACCCGAAAAATTGCATTAGATAAGAGGCTTTCTCAGACGCTAAGGTTTACTGCCGTTTAAAGGACTTCTCAAAATTTAAACAATCATATTAAGATATCTTTATTTATTTATTTTTAACTATAAAATGAATGAGGTAGCCAACAGCCGTATTATTACTGAATTTACCCACACAGGATTTGCAAGAGAAAATCCAACTATTATTATTAATTAATTTACTTCTATTTTTTATTTTTTTTTAGCTGTGTATGTGAGAGTTATCAAACTCACGACCATGTTTTTATTCGAGATGGAGGGCATGGTGAGGGACGTGGAACATTCCAATCGAGTTGAATAAAATTTTGCGTCCATTTTGAAAACAGTGGTTAAAGCGCCAATTTGGATCTCAAGAGTTTAGGTCAGCGAAAGGATCACATTAGTGGGTTCGAGAAAAATGAAACCCTATGGTCTAACATACACTTCATTTGCAGAAACAAAATGGTTGAATGGCCGACATAGTTGTTACAGCCACGAGGAAAAGTCCAAATAGTGGCACGCAGGTGAGGATAAAGGCGCCTCTCTCCTTTGTTGAAGAGCTTGAACGGCCTTACTGGCCATTGGTCATGAGTATGCCCTTCGAAAATTCTTGTTGGAGTTCATCATAAAATTTACTCAAGCGCCTATATGGAAAGATTAAGATTTAATAGAATAATAATAAAGGTAACCCTAAAATCTAGCTATATTATAATGCAATGTTAACCTAAATGTTCACTCTCTTCATGCTTGATTTCCCTTTTCATGCAGGTGGCGTTTAGCTGAAGCAGCAATGAGTAGAGCAAATCAGAGGGGAACACTATGAATTCTGAAAATTTGAGCAAAAGATTTATAGTTAGAAGTGCATGAAGATCAAGGTTCACCACAAGGGTTTGTTGTTCATAGCCATTGGATGCTGGCAGAGGGTTTTGTATTTGTCCAGATCAAAGAATGTATTGTTGTTCAGAAGAACATCAATGCATAGATTTCCATTTATATATGTGTATTTATTTATTTAGTTTCTCCTTTGCAGCAAATTTCCAATGATTTATCAAATCTGGTTATATTTGTGCAGCAAGGAAAGAAAGATTTTTGATCTAGGTATTTGTAAAAGAAGTCACAGCCAAGCTTCCTCTATTATTTGTTCATTTAAAGTTTACAAATAGAATATTATCTATTTTATATAAACTGAAGGAAATAATAAATAAAATTCATGAATGACCATTATTATTTTCTTTGCTGTTGCATTTATTCATCTCACAGCCTCCAGCCATTGGCTGGATCTGTATTTTACAAATTTATGAATGAATATATTACCATTTTGTCAAGTGTTAGTTTATTTTTCTGCTGTAAAATTTTTGGGGAATGAATAATACAAATCTCTAGTATTATATTTTTATTTGATTAAAAATCTGAAAAGATTTGAGAGAAGGGGCAAATGCACCACCCACATGGGAGCTTCCTCCTTCAGAGACAGGACACGGCTGTACAGGTCACCTCCTCTGTTCTTTCTTTCTTTTTTTTCATTAATTATTATTATTTTCCCTATTTACTTAAAAACTTTAAAATCAGAATGGTTAATATATTAATTTTATAGAGTATTTAAATTTAAATTTCTTTATTTCAAATATAATATATATAATTTATTATATATATATTCTATTACATCTTATATGGGAAAATAATTTCTTTCTTTAGGAAAAATAATGATTGCATTTGTGGTATAACTTTTATCACTTATATATTTATATATGGGAGAGAAACTAATTGGAGAAATGAATATTACATTTGTATATCAGTTTTATGATGCATATTTTGATTTATACTATTTGATTAAGGATCATGTCCAAGACGTAAATACACATTTAAAACAAGGAAACAAGGATTAACTGGTTTAATGTTTTAGTTATTTATTTAGTTAGAATATGAGATCTTAAAAAAAATAGAAATAAATCACAACTCTTTTGGACAATCCACTAGTTTAAATGCCATAATGGGCACAACATTAGAGTTAATGCATATCCATTGGGAGTTTATGTTAAGAAATAAATGAACTAAGAGATGTTATTTCCTAAAACTCTTACTCAAAATGAGCATTTACACATGCATATTTATTTCCCAATCTTTTCCCTCTCAAAAATCTAAATACAAGGATAAAATACTTTTTTTTTCAATTATAAATCCAACTTTATATTACATAATACCCAAATTCTACTTATATTTTAATATCATATTCTTCCATTGATATGACTACAAATGTTTATCCTTCAAGCAATAATATTTTGTTTAATAACAAAAGCACTAAACTATATTCCTTGTTTGCTTGTACTTGTACTTATGAAACCATTTTTTTTTGTTAACATAAACTTATCACATCCTTCCCTTTTACAACAAAATACTTTTCTTCAAACTACAAATAGTATTTGAGAATACAATGGATAACACACACAAAAGAATAAGGATTGCTCTATTACAAGTAGTTTTGAGAAAACTAATAGCTTGTATACACACAAGTAAACTTTGATACATTTCATTTTTCTTTCCACAACAAAATACTAACTTTTTTTTTTAATTTATTTTTGCATGAATATTAGCAATAAAAATAATCATCATACTAAAGAACGAAGCTTGTTCTTTCCACTTAATTACACAAAGTATGAAACTCATCTTTTAAGTTGCAATATTACAATAAGATGGAGAAAAATATGATTTTCATGCAAAATATCAAAGACTTGCTCCTTTCATTTCTTCATAAAAAAAATAATATGAAACCCATCTTTCTTTTTTTTTGACTTAAAATATTACCACAATATTTGAGGAAATAATTGAATTACAAACTCTTGAACAAGGTCTTGCTCTCCACCCTACCGTAATGGCGTCATGGAGCCTCGTGGGCTCTAGCCATACCCCCGAGCAAGAAATACATTATACACCATTGTAATTCAATGGTGAGAGCTTAGTGCTATAACAAGCTTGCTCATTATACAACACATTACTCTAATATATCCCTTAAACAATCTTACTTATGATTCAATGCATAGATCAAGCTATCTCTACCAATACTAAGAATAAGAAATGGAAAAAGACTTATCTCTCTACAAGCTGCTTTCCTTTGAACTCCTATTCTTCCATCCTTGACTCTCTCCTTCTTTTCTTCACTTCACAAGTTCTCCAAAAGGAGAAGTGGGCAATGCCCAAATCTTCCATCTTCTTGAGATATATAGGAATCCTCCAAACCTACACTCTTTCCCACAAGTGCTCACACATGTGTGAGTCTTGTGCCAATTCCAAGAACTTTTGGGGAGTGGGAAGTTGAGAGTGACAAAGTCACTTTTCCCAAGCCCCAACACTTTTTGAATTCGTCACATTCATGAATGTGGACTTTTGAGGGGTCTTTTCACACTCCAAGGACAAGTTCACATGTCAAAAAGGTTCCAAACCCATAGGTATAGGTCCTAGGGGTCTATTCTTGTTCAAAAACCAAGGAAATTGACTCAATAATCCCTTTTTAAAACCCACAAAAGAATCCATACGAGTTTTGATTTTGACCAAGGGTTCCAACCCCAACCAAACTCACATCACATGACCTACAATTGGATTCTACTCAAACATAATCAACCAATCAATAATAAAACCTCAAACCCTTCTAAGTCAAATAGGGCTACACTTAGAACTTCCCAAAGATGTATCTGATTTGATTCCAATATTTATCCATCCTCCTATTTGCATATTTGATTCCTTAGCCCTCCAATACATTTACTCTACTTGCTTTTAGGTCTCAGATGGAGATAAATTTATATCCTCAACAAGAAGTCTTTTGATTTGCACTTGATGGTTATCCCTTCTCATGCTAGCACTGTTATCTTCTCGACCTTTAATGTTAATCCCACATCGACTCATTTAATTTCCTGCTCAACATAATCAAGCATAGTTAGACATATTAATAAACAACATTAATTGTAAATCGAATCTTTGTAACTTTATTCATGAATCATTTACATAGCTAATTACACTTCCAATGTAATAGGACACAACAATTATCTTATTTCAGATTCATCTTATAAGTTTGAATTTCATACAATAATTCGCATGCACATACATCTTTATTAAGTAAAATAATAGTGATATAACATAACGTAAAACTATAAGGTTACTGTTAGACAATTCATATCGCTTGCAATATATCTAACCATCTATTTAGGAGGAATATGTAACACTTTAAGATTGTATTAGTCACATGCAAAGAGAGGCCTTACACTTGTGACCAACCTCCTGCTACAGGAAAGATTTACCCAACCAAGCTAGGGCCCCAACCCCTTCTTTGGTTAAATTATTATTGTTTTAAGTTTTAGCATATTTTCTTTTATATCTTCCTTCACTTCTTTTAATAATTTTGGTAATTGTTCCTCAATCATTTTTTCTTTGTATTAATAATAGTTTAAACCTTCATATACAACACTTGTACAAGTGTGGGGTACTGTTGTACCCAGAAACAATTCAAATTTTTAGAACAAAACGACTCAAAACAGCCCCCAAACTATGGGCAAGAAAAGGTACAGTCACTAAGAATAGATTATACATAAAAAAACAAAAAAAACATTATTTAATTGTTAGTTGTGCCCATTTTTCATACAATAATCTTCAGAAGCAGCAACTTAGAAATCAGATTGGAAGTTTCTATTTTCATCACCAAACTCTGGGGTTTCTGGGCTCCTATTGGGCCTTGTGTTCTTTCTCATTGAGCTCCTTTTGGAATGCATCTAGGGCCTTCCCGAACACAACTAAACTGGGTTGTCCATTCTGGTTAGGTAGCACCACACCATCCTTGAGGAGCTTCATGAACTTCTTCTCTGAGATCACCATTGTGGCAGTTACCTGCAATGCCATGTTAAAGAGTGTGAGTCTTTTGGAAGACTTAGTGAGTATTCTCTAGTTTCCATTAAACCTTTCATTGTTTATTTCCCTCCAAATGAACCATAAAATTTTAGTAGATAAGATATACCAGAATAAATGCAACTCTTTGTTAAGTTTAAGTTCATTCCCAAATAATATTAGCATCCAGTTGACTTTACCATTCATATCAAAGAAGTGATTGTTACAAAACATATTCCAAACTTCATTTGCAAAAAGATAGTAAAAAAAAAATATGTGAAAAATAGTTTCAGGCACTCTGCAAATATTGCAGATGTCAATATCACCATGGTTCAATTTAAAAGGGAGCTTTTACAGTAGTAATAACCATCTAAAACATGATTTTTTTGCATCCAGTGCGTTATCATGCCAAAGAGAGGTAAAGATTTTGAGCCAAAACTTATCTTCTTTATTGACATGCTAGATAAGATTTAAGTAATCCGTGAGGGGCTTAGAATTAACAAGCTCTTTATAAATATTTATGGTTTTGACATCATGAGCAAGGGTATTACCCTGCCACTCGAACTCAATTTGGCTATAGCCAATGTCTTTACTAATTGGATTAAGGGAAAGGTCTTTACAAGCCTCTTTGAGCAACCTCAATCATTTTTTTATATAATTTATTTGTGATATATCATATTACTATATTATTCATTCTTAGAATATTATGTCTTCATCATTTTTTGGCCTATTTTCACTTTTACTTCATTTTCCAATCTCCTCCCTCCCTACGCTCTCCCACCACTTAACTCTTCTTAAGGTCATTTCTATAATCATATTCTTCATTATCCTCTTCCTATGATGAATCATTTAATGTGGTTCGAAACATCAATTCAAAATAGCATACATAGTTTAATCTAGAAATGTTTACTTTATCATTTAGGGACTTTGAAAAAATCATACCATCTATAATCATCGATTCGTTAGTATTTAACAATTATTGATTTGAATCAAGAAATATAATTTCACTTGTGTTTACTATGAATCAAATCTAATAATTTAATATAATATATTTTATTTTTTAATAAATATATATTAAATTAAAAATAAATAATTTGTAATAAATAATCATTTTAATATATAAAATTTTATATTAATAATAAGAGAAGAAACATTGCCAACATGTAATATCTAACTTTTAATGATTTTTAGTATATATTATATTTATTTTATTTATAAAAATTATTTAATATATAATAATTTGTAATATAACATTTATTAAATATGTTATTTATTTAAAATTTAGTGATAAAAATTAGGTTTATAGTTATGGATAGTGTTACAATGATAGTTAGGGTTAGAGATAGGTCTAGAATTAAGATAATGGTTTAAAATTTATTGTTAGAGTTAGAATTAGAGTTAGGGATAGGGTTAGGGAGAGAATTAGAAGTTGGGGTTTGAGTTAGGGTTAGGGTTAGGTCATTAAAATAACTAATTAAAAATACTAAAACACTATAATTAACAAAACTTACATTTGTTTTTATTCACATGAATAAAACTTACATTTATTTTTTATCAAATCTAAAAAACAATAATTACAATACTATTAAGACAAGTACTAGCCACTACGTGACACTTGTTTTTAGTTTATCTTAATTCTCAATATACAAACTCCTATTTCTATTAATTATTTTATTTAACAAATAATTTTTTAGATAAATAAAATTAACTTTTCAAATAAAATATAAATTATTCTTGAAATTTATATTTTAATTTAAAACATATTAATATTATTCTTTATAATTCATATATTTAATTTTTTTATTCTCTAGAATGTTTAAAAGAATAAAGTTTGAATTCTTTTCTTTCTTTTTTACTAGGAAGTATCCCCGCAACCAAGCCCAGTGCCCAGCAACCCGTATCTTGGGTACCTGAGGCAAGTTGGGGCAAGACTAATCCTCCTAGGTTGCACGAAACTCCCACACGCCCCATACAACGGGAAAATCTAGACCTCGGAGTCGAACCCAAGACCATGGGGAGCAAACCCACGACTTCCTTATTCTCAATGTACAAATTCCTATTCCTATTAATTTGGATGGAGATAATCCAAGCTAAAATTCATTTTGATTATATAAATAATGAAAATTGATATTATTTTTTATAAAATTTTGTAAAAGACTATAAAATCAAACCTAAAAATTAGAAGAACATTCAAAATAATTGAACATATTTATTAACAATAATTTAAAATCTAAATCTTAAAGAAAAAATATAATTAAATGATTAAAAAAATATTTGAACTAGATATTGAAATTGAAACATCTTTATCATTTGTCGGTATTGGCATGGTGTGATGGTTTAAAGGTGGCATTGTTGTTTGTGCCACCAAGGTTCAAACTCCATTGGGGTGGTATTATTGAATGGTTGTAATTTGGTTCATATCTCCGATTAAAAGCGTTTACCCCTTGAATAAAAAAAAAACATCTTTATCATTTATACATGAGAATATATATTTAATATATTTAAAAAAAACATATATTAGTGATAAAGAGATTTCCACAATCCATTAAGATTATTCCACGATATAAGCCGGAAACACGCAGCATTAAAAACATATATATTATAATCTGATTTTTAATTAATTAATTACAATCAAATATATCTTAGATGTCTCACTCAGTGGCATCTTCAGGCATCTTCATATTTCCCACAAAACAGCCATCCTTCACCAAAAGGTTCACATTTAAATTTCTTAAAGTTACGTCTTTTAATTGTTACATGAGGATTTATGGCTTTGATTTTATTCCAAGATTGGCCACCTTTCTTTAAGGTGTCAAAACACTGCTCCTTTGCCCAACTAAATTCGTATCTGAACTCCTTAAGTCTTTTCAACCGTTCCAATCCTTCTCCCACTCTCTCTAAGTTTTGAGAGAATTTTATACACAACAACTCAAGGCATGCCATCGCTCCCTCCTCCAACTCGGGAAACTCCTCTAATTTTGTAAATTTATCGATTCTGAAAAAGCGGAGTTGTGGAAACCCTCCCGACTTTCCAAAAGCCTTTGGCAATTTTATGCACCTATAATTCTTAAACAAGTACAAGCTCACCAAATTGGACATGTTTTGCAACTCTGGATAATCACTACATTCAGACAAACCTAATTCCAATTCCCTAAGATTTGCCAAATCACATATCCAATTTGGCACTGCAAAGTTAAATAATGAAAGCCCTTCCAGATGTTGCATTTCTCCCATTATCTCCGGAAGCCGCTCACACCTCTCTCCTCGCACAGAGATTTTGAGACGACGCATCTTCACCAGCTGCGCAAGGATCCCTTCTTCCACCATCCCATGATCAACTCTTAACTGTAATTCCTCAAGCTGAGTCATCTTGGCCAAGTCCTCTAACCTCATGAATTCGTCTTCTGTGGACAGGAGCGCCACTACTGTTTGCAGTGATTTCAAAGAGGCCAACTGTGATACTCCCTTTGGCATGCGGTAAACCCCACATTCTAAATGTTGAAGGCATTTAATTTCACTTATCCAGACTGGTAATAGATTGATCTGAGGTAAAGCAAGAAACAAGAGATTCTTCAGATCTCTCACACACTCTGGTACCACACTTATAAGTGTATCCCTTAAATTCAAGACTTTTAGAAGTTTCATCTTTCCAATGGACGCAGGCAATGTAGAGATGCTTGTGGAGCTCAAATCCAAAACGCTTAGTCCTCTGATTGAGGTAAACAAGTTTTCTGGAATGCTTCTAATCTCCATATTCTGATATAATGACAATGTACGGAGATAAACAGGACGGCAATCTGAGAGAGCATTATCATTTATATCTTTCTTGGCTAGCAAAAGCCGACACCAGCCAGAGGCACCACTTATATGTGCAGAGGCTTCCTCGACAGAAAAGACACATCTATTTTCTCTGGATATTTGTATGGCCAAATCGTGCAACAAATCATGAATTTTACATTATGTGGTTAAATTATACCCGTGAAATTTATACGCTGCATCTTCATACAGTTGAAGCAAACACAGCTGGGCAAGTTGATCTAAACAATCCCGCGCTATATACCATTGAACATCCTTTTCTCCTGGGATGAATCCTTCTATTATCCATAGATTTATCAGGTACTCACAGTCTATCTTTTCATCCTCAGTGAAGAAAGAAAGAAAAGCAAAGCAGGCTTTAAGATGTTCTGGCAAGGAATCGTAACTCAATTTTAACGTATCCATGACAGGGTCATGCTTACGAATGGGTGTAGCTGCCTTTTCGAGCAGACGGAGCTTGAACTCCCATTCCCTGGGAGATTTGATTTTGGCCAGAGATGCTGCTGTAGTTTTGATAGCCAGTGGCAAATTTCCACATTGCTTTACAATCCCACGACCCACCTCTTCCATGTGCGATGGCGCTCTATTTCCCTCACATTTTGGGAATGCATAGGCACAAAACAACCTCCAACTGTTTTCATCTGACAAAAATTTCATGTCATAAATTTGAGCACCTAAAACATCAGCGACTTCTGTATTTCTTGTGCTCACCACAACTTTACAATCTCTATCATCTGGCAGACCAAGATTTTCGAGGAGATCATCTTCGGTGGACAACTCCCACAGATCATCCAGCACAATAAAAGATCTTTTCCCTTGGAGATGGCGATGAATCAATTCAGCCATTCTCTCCGTAGGTACACTTTCTCTCTTTAAGTCTATGCTGGAGGCTATATGATTTTGCAAATTCTGGACAGAATAAGACTTGGAAATAGAGAGCCAAACAGAATGATCATACCCAGATTTTAAGTCTCTGTAGACATGCTGGAGAAGAAATGTCTTCCCCAAGCCGCCCATACCAACGACGGCTATAACTTTAACTTTTGGTTTTTCCAACAAGCCTTTAATGTCTTCAACTTTGGAATCGATGCCCACTGGATGTGAATTTCTGGGCACAAAACTCAATTTCTTCACCGGTGCTGATCTACTTGTTGACGCTGCTGCTTCTGCATGAAGACATTTCTGAAGTTCTGAAACTCCCACATCTCTTGGTAAGGGCTTAAATGTCTTTCCAACCACTTTTTTCACAGCCAAAGCAATGTTTGTACACAGGTTCTCTAAATTACTGACAATTTTAGGGGAATGAGAATTCAAAAGCGTTTAAAATGGATTGAAAGCAAGCAACCGAAACAAGATCAGCTAAGCCTTACTCGTAATGGATTGAAAAACAATAAAAAACAATTTTAAGGGAGAGGGTAAGACGAAGAACAATAAAAAACACTGAATCGTAATGGATTGAAAGCAAAAAAACGAAAGCTAAGCCTTACTCATTAGATGTGTCGAATTCGTAGCCAGAGATGAGTGAAGAAGAGTGGAGGGCATCTTTCCACTGTTGAAGCTTCTCCTTGCTGAATCTCCCCTTTTTTTTATGTTCAGCGAATGCAGATGCATAAACTCCCTTGTCAGGACGGCGAACGTCAAAAGGTTTCACATCACAAAATACAGGAATAAACAGAGCCTTGGTTTTCAACATCTCAACCAGCTCATTTAGACACCAAGGGGACTTCGCGTAATCCGGTGAGAAGATGGCGATTTGCACACTAGAAGAGTATATGGCATCATTTATGACAGACTCAATTGAATCTCCCAATTGTAATTCTCGATCATCAAGAAATGTCCAAAATCCCTTTTCCTCCAGCGATTCGTAAAGTGCAAAAGCCACAGATAGTTTCACGTCAGGGCCTCGGTGGTTGATGAATGCATCATACAACTTTTTTGGTCCAGTGGGTTTTTCCCTAGAACGTTTTCTAGATGACGAGGAAGACGCCATGAAGTCAAGTGCCAAAGACGGATGGAAAATATAATTCAGAGTGGAGTCTCGAACGGATTTGATAAAACTACAGAAAATTCGGAGGCTTTAAAGCAGGAGTGATGCGAAGTGTAGCGTGACTGGAACGCTACATATTCACTGTAACACGCTTTCATCGATTGTACGGAGTGACGACGTTTCAACGTGCTTTTCGACGTAACGTGAATGAATGAAAGATTTTAATGACGTCCACGAGACTAAACAGTCTATGGGACCAAGAAACAAACTTAATTTTCTTTCATGCTCTTTTCTAAATCAGATCTCCTACTATTGATTTTGACAAGAAGACTAGCCGCCTGATTGATCTTATCCTCCTCGAATAACTGCTGCATATCGCCCATACACAAACTATTTGCATACTGTTTACGAATGTCTTCATACGCTGTGCATTCCATGAAGAAGTGTCGCTCCGTCTCAACCACCCCCTTATCGCAGAAAATGCAAGTTCTTTCTTCCCATGTTTCCTTAGGAGACTTCCATCTACCGGTCTCACATCTAAGATGATGCGATCCCGTCCTCAGTTGTGCAATTAACACCCTCGCTTTCCCTTTAATAGCAGCCCCTAAATACGTTTTTTCGCCATGATCCTTTGTCGGGTTAAACTCTTTGACGTAGTATGCTTTTTTTCGCCCAATCTGATTTGACCACATGGCAGTCCTAAATTTTTCCTTCACGTATTTTTTTATTTCACTATTGGTGCTAGGACACTCCTGTAATTTGATGTCCCACTTGTTCAGCCACTTGTTGTTCTGCTTCATCCAGGTTTTCTTTCTACGGTTTAGCGCCTCCTCCATAACCGCTTTGGGCCACCGGTGGTTGTCCATATTTTCAATCTTCTTTAGATAACTTATCAACCGAATTATCGCCGATGCCTCCAAGGGAAAAGCCCCCGCTTCAGCTAAAAGAATTTCATATGGGACCGTGGCCTTAACTTTGAGATTGCTTGTTATTAGGTGTTTTTGGATCCTTTCTATTTGTTTCCAGCTGCACTTTGACATATTGCTTCCCCACACTTCACACCCATAAAGTACAACTGGCGTGACAAGTAAACCAAAAAGAGTTTTCATGGTTTTCCAATCCCAAAGTTCAGCTTTCCTACATCTGTTTTGCAGCAAGAAAGAGGCTTTCCAACCTCCCTGTATCCTTTTCGATCTACAAGTCTCCCAGCTGAGCTTATGGTGAAAATCAACCCCAAGATACTTGTATTCTTTCACTATATCAAGCGGACTACCTTCAAAAAGAAAGATATGCTGTTTTACTTTTCTATTCAAAGAGAAAATCATGATTTTGGTTTTGGTGGTGTTCACTTGCATCCCCACTTCCTGACAGAAGTGTTCTAGAGCTTTCAAATGTTCTCTTAACCCATGAGCTATTTTTGAAATCAAAATAAGATCGTCAGCATATAGAAGTAATTTCACTACATAACCTGCCAATTGAATACCGTCCCCCCCATCCTTGCTCAACCAAGCTTCCAACTTATCAATGTAAAGCCCAAAAAGCGTGGGAGATAAAGGGCAGCCCTGCTTAACTCCAATATCGCTGCCAAAACACTCTGACATACCCTCACTTGTTCTGATTTTAGCATTAACATTCTCATATAACCTATGAACAGCAGCTCTGTACACATTAGGAATGCCTAATTCTTCCATCCTATTCCAAAGTTTATCCCTAGGCACCGTGTCAAAAGCTTTCTTGAAGTCAACGAAACAGCAATAAGCTTCCTCACCTTGGCAGTCCCAAATCTTCTCAATCAAGTGCCTAAGGGTGATGCAATGATCAATGGTAGAGTGCCTAGATCTAAAGCCTGCCTGCCCCTTTGCCCTTTTGCCCTCATTTTCTGCCCAGTTGCTGATCCTACGCTCAACCATGCTCCCAAAGAGCTTGCCAAAGATAGGATTAACCATAATTGTGCGGTAGTTAGATGGGTTATTGATATCTCCACTTTTAAACAAAGGAATGACCACACTAGTAGTCCACACCAAAGGGAAGCCTTCCTGATTGACATTGTTGAAAATTCTTGTTATGTAAGGAGCAAGTGTTTCACTCCCCCACTTTAAAAATTCAGCCTGTATCCCATCTATATCCTGCGCTTTCCCACTTGCTAACTTCTTTATTCCTTGTTTAATATCATCCACGGTGAATAGCTCCATTGATGTGTTAACAACCGGAGGATAGCCTTTCTCGTGGACCCGCTCATAAAGGAGCCTAGCATACTCTAACCATTGGGTATCCGTGATATTGTTTTCCAACTTCTTTTTCTTTTGCTGCAGTTCCCTCCAAAAGCCTTTAGGATTCTGCTTCCCAAGCGATATTAGCTCCTTCCTTCTTTCATTAACATACTCATTTTTTTTGGATTGCACTAATTTTATATATTTTTTCTTGTATTCTTTGTCCATACCACTCTCCTTTAGCGATCTCTTGGCTGCCTTACACTCATCATCATACCACGGATTTGCCGGAAATGTGTTTGCAGCCCCCACCTTGGGACGAGACCTTTTACAAGCCTTCAATGCTTTGTGGATTATCGGGATCAGCAAATTGCTGTGAATATGGGCATCAGCCCCTTTTACAGCGTTTATCCCCTCTTCATTCTTCAAATCATAAAATTGCTGTTTAAGAACAACATTAAATATTTCTTTATTTTCCTGATTTATGAGGATTTTACCCTTGGGAATGGCTTTTTTTTGCATGTGTTGAACTTGCTTGTTGTGCTGATTGATTGGAGAAATGCGAAGCTTAACATGAAGGGGTAAGTGGTCAGATTTCATCCCAATAGGACAGTCCACTATGTCAAACTCCATCAGCCTAGAACCAAAACTTTGAGAGCAAACCACGTAGTCAACCACACTTTGACCGTTGTAAGTCTTGCAAGTGACTCCCCCAGATGTCGGCCAATCTCTCACCCCGTTGCAAATAACCATGCCAAACAAACTACAAAGCCCAAGTAACTCAGTCCCAAACGAATTCACAGTGCCATTATCATCTTGAGATGTTCTTTCCCAATGGAGACCACCACCTTCCTCCAACCATATAGGATTGTTCTCCCCTTTTGCTTCACTGCTCAACTGAAGAGACTGATTATTGGCTGTCCTCGCATTAAAGTCACCCATTAAAACCACATCTCCAAGTATGTTAAAAGTAGAGATATCTTTTTTTAGCGATGCATACGGATCTTCGTTGTCTAAATTCCGCTTCTTATAAAACTTTGAATTTTTTGGAGCAAAGTAGCAAGCAGCTAGACTAAAAGTTACTCCATTTTCAGTTATTTGCAGCCATATGTATTGTTTATTTGTGTCTTCTTTTACAAACTCAACAATTCCCTGCCACTTCTCAGCTATTAACACTGCAACCCCTCCATGACCTTTACCTGTTTCATTTCCTTCGTTCCAAACTGAAACTTTTTTATACCCTTCGAAATCTGGAATTTTGCAGCCATCATGTTCATGCGTTTCCGTAAGAATGATAATATCCTTCCCTTTTGCTATGGGCCCCAAACCAGGTCCTCTTCTCCATGGATATCCTCTACAATTCCAGCTTACAACATGTAGGTTGTCCTGTGGGGCCAATAATTCCTATTTCTTGTTTGAGAGACGATCACTAATTTGGGCTTTCCCGTTCTTCAACCAAGCCCACTTGCCTTCATTTCTTGCTGTTTTCACCTTCTCCCATTCTTTCCTTTGTTCTTCCTGCTGCTCGAAAGTCAAATCTTCATCTAGATAAATATGTGTGCCTTTAAGTAACCCCCTGTTTTTTAAGATCTTATTCTTATCTTCTAAATTTCTCAAAGTGACTCTTACATGTCTATCTCTTCCTCCATCTATCTTTCTTCCAATTCTACTAGCTTGCTAAATATGCCCTGCCCATTGCAACTTATCTTTAAGAAAATTTCTTGTTAGAATGTCAGTTCTCTCCTTCTCCCCGAAGTCCCTCAAACCTTTAATGATAATGTTTGTAACCCTGCTTTGTTTATCTTTTTCTTCTCTTAATTGTCTCTTAACTTGTTTTTCAATGATTCCTTTTTGCTCATTTGATGATCCACTCACCGCTTGTGACCAAGATTTGGCCTCTTCTATGTGTACCCTTAACTGATTCTCTTTTACCTCCAAGTCTGCTAATGCTGTTTGGATCCCCTTTAACTCCATTATATTTTCTCCTCCCTCTACTGCTGACTTCACATTTTTTGCTGTTTTTAATTGGTCTAACTCTTGCCTTAGAGTGACCAATTCTTGCTGCCCCCTCTCCATGTTAACTTGCAGAGTTAAAATATGATTTTGCAACATTTTGTTATCCTTTTCCAGCTTACAGTTTGCTTCGGTAATTATTTTAGATCTGCTATCTTCGTACATCCCCTTTGTTTCTAGAGCATCGAGTCTACTTTTCATCCTCATAAGCTCTTCTACATATAGTTCTGATGACCATAACAGTGGTGAAGACGTGGGGCTGTAGATTTCCTGAGATGCTTTTTCAGTGACAATCTTGTTTGTAATGGACTCTTTCTCCTTGCCCATGGTCCCACCCACCATATCAGTGTTTGATTCATGGTTCCCATAGCTACCACTTACCTTCCTATTGCTTTTATGTTCAGCTTGGTTTGTTTGCTTTTCTTTGTGGGATACCACCTTAGATGTACCTGCCTTGCTATTACAGACCTTAGGTAAAATCAAAGTGAAGTTTTTCTTTTGATTTTGTTTCAATTTCCTTTTCAGAGCCAACCTACGTCTTAAAATCTCGTTGTATTGTTTCACATTTACGAAAATCAACCCTTCTTCCGCATTCACAAGATTCAGAATACTTGACAAAGATGACCTTGCTAGCAACGGGGCCAAAAAGGTTGCCAAACCCCCATCTTGAAAAGTGGTCCACCCGTTTGTCTCTTGAGGAGTGTGAAACCCTGAAAACCTTAAACCTCCTTGGTCTAGAAGATTCAAAAGGTCAATTAGTTGCACCTGTGGTTTGCTTGCTATATTATTACCCAATATGCACTCTAGTGCCCCCATCTGCTTTGGAATTGAGTTTGGAACCGATGTTAGAGGTCCCCTTGCCTTAACAACCTGACATGCCAAATCTAGGTTTTCCCCCATACCCCCACTGTTTACTCTCATGCGGTGAAAAACTGTTTGATTGTTGTGAAGTTACCAGTTTATGTGTGTATGCCAGTTGTAGCCTCCTTATGGAAGAAAGGAGACGGACAAATACAAAAGAATAAAATACTGAAAAGCAGAAAAGGTGGAGAAAGTGACAGAAAACCTATTTGAGCGCAGCCCCACTTTGTCTTTTATGGAAACTGCCCCTACTTTGTCTTTATGTGCCCACTTTACCCGACACAAGCCCCACAGGCCCCACACCCCGAAACTGGAAACTGCAGCCCCAGCCCTGGTAAACACACGCATGCCCCGTTCCTGCAGCCCTGGTCGCAGCCCTGGATTCTTCACTCGCCGCCCTTCCTGCAGCCCTGGTCGCAGCCCTGGATTCTCCACACGCACGCCCCGTTCCTGCAGCCCTGGTCGCAGCCCTGGATCTGGTCGCAGCCCTGGATTATGTGACCAGTTTGCAACAGATCAAGATTTTTCATTTACGTAACAGCAGAGAATCTGATCGTATGATTCGTATTACGTGTCTCTAATAATTCACCCTTGACGCGCTTTCACTGATTGTAGGGTAGCGTGACTAGTCATTTCAGCGTGCTTTCCCACTATATTTCCGAGTGATGCGGCACAATGGTTTCCACGTTATTTACCTTTGAACATGCTTTCGTCGACTATACACGATAACTATGCTATAGTGATGGATAATTATTAATTGATAATTATCGATTAATCTTAATAAAATAAATTTTACATAAAAATATTATTGGTATAAAATATTAATTTTTCATTAAAAATATTAGTTATTATTTTCTTACAAATCATCATAGTTTTCATTTTAAACAATTATTATTGTTTTGAGACGAATGATTCTTCTATAATGTTATTTTTATTTATTTATTCTATATGTTATCAAATTATTATTATATTTATTTCTTATGTGATAGTAGTATTTTAAGATTAGGTAGTCAATCCATAATGAGTATTGATGATGTAGAAATATCATTTTTAATATTTGTATATGTGAGATCAAGAAAATTAGAAATTCTCTATCAAATTTTGTAAATGTCATAAATATTTCTATGTATACATGATACTATGTTGAATTATCAAAGATTTGAAACCCTTCTCTTATAATTTTATTTATGATTATATTTTACTCACTTGTAATTAAATATTGTCATATTGTTAGCATAAGATTTTGCTTTCTATTATTTTTTTGAATTTTATGCAACATACTAGTTAAAAATCTAAAAACATCTCCTATTCGAAAATATATAAGTAATTTATAGCAAATAAAGGTTTGAAGATAAATGCTTGTGAGCTCAATGGCAAACCTTGCTCAAACAATGACATAGAGTAGAAGTTAGTGCTTGCAAATAATGAAATTGATATCTCTTAGAGTTTGTTTCGTCCAATCTATAAATAAATAGTGAATAAATTATGTTTTGAGTCTTTTATTTGAAGTCATTTTAGAAATTGGTGTAATTACCTATTATGTTTTAGTAATGGAGTGAATGAATATGGAGTTGGACCTAAAAGTTTATTCCTATTGATAATTTATATTCCCCTTGTGAAAGATGATAAAAATGAAATTGTAGTACTTTTTTTAGCGTGACTCTTTATTTTATTTTATTTTATTTTTAAATGTTAAGGTTGTCCTTATGCTTTAAGAAATTTTCTTGTATAATGACAAATTTGTCTCACTTCTCCTTCACCTAATGTGGAATATAAATCTCCTCATAATCACTACTTCAAATCATATAAGCTTTCTAAAACTCTAAAAAACTTAATCATTATAGAGAATCAATGTACATGATATTTTGTTTAATAATTTTTATATCACACCCCAATAATTATTAGTCCTCAAAATAGTTCTATTTTAATTGGTTATCAGTAATTGTTGGGAAGTATACAAACACATGCAACTAGGCTATTATGTTATAATAAATCAACGAAAGATCAATATATTACAACCATCAAATAGTCTCAAGGTGTGTGCAGCGTGATTTCCTACCCTAAAGGATGCAAAATCAAAGGAAATGCAACAAGGAGAAACAACACAAAGCAACACTTCGAGATAAGCCTAGATGAACTTGAACAAAAGAAAGATAAAACAAAAGATATACCTTACTCAAGTTGATCCTTTGGTTGGCCCTTTGATATTGATTTTTTGTGCGCTCCTTGATGGCAAATGAGTTAAAATGATATGCAAAATGATCTAAATTGGATGGAGAATGCAATAATGGATGTGGGTGTTTGGCTAAATGTATGAGATGAGTGCAAAGTGAGCTTGAAGTGCAACAATGGAGGATGAGAATGCAAGTGCTTGAAAGTAGAATGCTTGTGTGCTTGAGAGTTGAATTGTGTATGTAGTGAATGAGAAAAATGAGACAAAATCCTCTATTTTAGGGGAAGAGCCTCTAGAGGTTTGAATGGCTAGGATTTAGCCAACATGGACAATATGAAGGGTTGTGATGAGTTGAGGACTCACAAGCCCTCACATCTTGCCATGTGGAAAATGAGGTGGCAAAAGGACATGTAAGGTGGAGAGAGAACATGTGAGATGGAGGTACTTGCAAGTACCTTGGGATTAGGGGAAGATTTTATCAAAAAGGAAGTTTTTGTCCCCATGTGAGAAGGATGTTGACATGTAAGGAATTTTAGAATTCCTCGCTAATCCTCATGGGGAAGAGAGAAGTGTTGGGGTAATAAATGTGAATTTTAAATTCACATGATTGGAAGTACCTTGAAGATAAGACAAGGTCCTCATAAAGGAGGTCCTTGTCCCATGTGAGTGATGTGACTTATGAGAGGATCTAAAATTTTCCAACAACCTTCATGGGGAAAAGGAAAGCATTGGAGGAATAAATGTGAATTTTTAATTCACATGGGGAAGAGGTCAAGGCTAAATAAAGAAAGTACTTATGATAGGTTGACTTGGCAGACATACCAAAAATGGCATGAGGATTAGATTAAGGTTGTGCAAATAGGTGATTAAGAAGATTAATGAAGGATTAGAGGCAAGTGACCAAATATGGAGGATGTGACACTAATCTTAATTAAGGGTGTGCACATTCTAATAATGGATGGGTGATCCCCCAATAGTGGTTTACAATGTTTGGCCAAACTAGACATTGAAATTATTATTTTTAACTAAATCTTTACATTTGGGCACCTATAGCGGCTAAACTGTGAGGAATTTAAAGATGATACAAATTAGAGTCTCATCACATTTTTTCTATAGATTCTAAAAATATTTTTTAAAAAAAAATTGGAATCAAATTGCACTTCTTTTTCTATCTCCCACGAAAACTAGTTTTTTCATAATACAACATTTTTAAAAAGTGACACACTGTATAACACATAATTTTTTTCCATGAAGGATAAAATTCTAATTCTTTTGAATTTAGATTTTTAACTCTGATATCTAGTACTTCCACTTGGTTAGATAGTTTTTTATTGAATATTTTTTCTTTAATCAAGTTTTGAAGTCAAACCAATTACAATTTAGACATAGCGCGATTGTTATAACACAACTTTTTTTGTAAATATCAAAATTCAAAAAAAAATTGTTGGATCAAGGACTTCAATATCTAGTGCACTCATATTTTTCAAAAAAAAAATCATTATCTGTTATTTTTCCACATGTGCAGAACAAAGACCTTCATTTTCGATGAAAAACCTATGTTTAATAAAACTAAAAAAATAAATACATAATAAAACCAAAACATATTAAAATTATATTCGTTGGATAGATCATTCCGGGACTACCGATTCCAGTTGGGTTTGTGAAGATTCTTCCATTTTCATCCTCAACCCAAGCTTCAAAGCATAAAAATTTAGGTTTTTTTTTTGTGAACAAGGTCAAAAATCAGGGAAAAGGGGGGTTTGCTAAAACTAGGGGGGTTTCTAGTGATCTCCCAGGGGTTCGAACGAACCAAGGTTCATTCGAACCCCCTTCCCAAAAGGGGTTTTCATTTGTTTTTTGTTCGTGCATGCATTAAATGGGTTCACTCGAACCTTGGTTCGAGCGAACCTTTTTTGGTTCGTTCGAACCAATGAGTTCATTCAAACCCTCAAAATGAAATTTTTTGGCATGGGGTCATTTTTTACAAGTTTTCCTTCCTCATTCAAATTGTAAACCACTTTTGTGGGTTTACCCATATTAATTAAACTAATCCAAATTAGAAGAGGATTATGGAGGATGTTACAAGGAGAAAGAAAAGAGGGAATTTAAAATTGATTTAAATTGAAAAGGCTAAATGACTAAATTAAATAAATTGATATATTTATTTAATTTAGAGAAGAAATGATGAAAGATAAAGTATTTAATTATTAAATTAATACTTTAGAAACCTTAGGGAAAGGGGAAATATTAATTAAATAAATTATTTAATTAATATCGATGAAACAAATGAATAAAAGAGGCAGATTTGACCATATGGGAGTGGTCAAATTTAGATGTCTACATTTTGCCCCTCTTTGAAATATTGTTAGAATAACAGTGTTTCGAAGAAAAATAAAATGCAGATGACTCTTTAGAGGAAGTGACTAGAAAATGATGCCCCAGCATGGGAGAAGTTGTGTGAGCTACCCAAATGGTGGGAAATGCAAGGAAATGCCCCAGTCTCACAAGAAAGTGACTATGACAGAGGAATGGAGGAAAATGAAAGGGTATTCCCCCTCAAGAGGGTAATTGGGGAATAAAAAGAGGCCCGAGTGACTTCTTGATATGAGGAAACGAAAGCTACCATTGGATAGAGCTCAAAAAACCATGAAGATTTACTTTTGAATGGAGTCAAACAGACACATGGTGTGCAAATGGAAGCCCACGAAAGTTAGAGGATTAGTTGAATTAAAAAGAGGTTAAATACAGGGTAAAAATACCCTTAACTTTAAAAAGTTAAAAAGGGAGGGAAATGTTATATATAGTAATTTTAGCTAAAATTACTATTCCTCATTTGCACACCTGGTAGTTGAGTGAGAGAGAGAGAAGAGGAGAAGGAGACAAGGATGTTGGAGGACTACGATGACGACATCATCCACTATGGGAACGAGGTACGACGATTCTTCCACGAGCATGCAGTTCCATACCAGGTTATTTCCAAAACTCTCTATGTGATTTTAAGCAATTTTTGATGTACTTTTTAGTTTTTATGTAATTTTAAAACATAGGTTTTGGGATTGGGGTAGGTTAGTGAAATGGGTAGGGGTGAAATTTCAATGTCGCCCATTAGGTAAAAAAAATCGTTTGTTTAGAGGCAACGGGGGAGGCAGGGATTTGTCTAATTAGTGGACAAATTTTTCCCAAATTTTTTTTTAAAATGCCTGAAAAGGGTGGGAGGGTATCAGGTAAGGGCGACTTGCCCTAGGATCAGGCAAATCTCCCAAAAAATGGGTTAACAGGGGAATGGGCGATTACACCCTAGAGATGGGCGATTCTGCCATAAAGAGGGGCGATTTCGCCCTACAAAGGGGTGATTACACCCTTGACAATGGTTATTCCACCCGTAGCGATGGGTTGGCAAGCTCACTCGTCCGCCAGGCAGACTCGCCCGCCAGAAGAGTGGGTGGAAGGGCTCATCGAGTGGGTGTGCCCATCCAGGCAGGCTCACCCGTGCCCGAGTGGGCTCGTCAAAGGATAGGTAGGCTTTCCCAAGGGTAGGCGGGCTTGCCCAAGGGGTGGATAAAAGGCAACAAAGGGGGAACACGCCCAAAAAATGGGCTTGGATGACGAAAAAATAGGCAAATTGGGGAAATTGGGGAAATTTTCCAAAAAAGGGGAGGGAGAAAATTATTGAGAAGACAACCCAAGGATGAGAGTGTAAAAGAGGGAAAGATGAAGAAAATGGTGAGATGACTAACAAGTTGTGTGATGTGGATGTAGCGGTTCGAGAGTCTGCGAACGCGAGAGAGGTGTTCAGAGGTGTTGAAGGTGACCATAGCAGTGATTAATGGAGAGGATCATGAGGCATTGGCGCGAGCGGGTCTTCTGCACATGCTAGGTATCCCACAGTGAGAGTGCATCGAACGCTACTGACGGTTCTTATAAATCGATGGAGCTCAGAGAGCTCAACATTCCACCTCCCAACAGGGGAGATGACTATTATCCTCGAGGATGTGTGGAGTATTCTACAGCTACCTATAGCAGGCCACCTAGTGAGCATGATAAGATCAAAGGGTGAGGCGCTGGATTAGACCCTATGGGTCCTATTTGGGCAAGAGAACTTACCAATGCAGAGGATGGTATTGGATGTGGATAGATGCTTGGGGTTGGGGGTACCATTACTACCACTATACCTATGTAGATTGATTAGCAGACTGTTGATACCAGATAGGAGTGGACGCTTCTGCAATCTCAGTTACATGGAGGTTGTGCGACATATTGTGGAGCAAAGAGATGGGGAGTTCGCATGGGGTCCATGTGTGTTCACACAACTATACAAAGATATGCACATTGTGTTCTATCGAGGGGCTCTCAGCATTACACAGGTGACGTTGTTACAGATATGGGCCTAGGAGCACATTAGTGTGGCCAGGCCAGGAGTGGTGACAAGAGGGTTACAAGATTCAATACTACCAGTGGCATACTAGTATGGGACAGAGTATGGTTGGGTATGGCATTATTAGGGCTTTGGTGATCTGGATGGATGGAGGAGGATGTTGGATGATCTTTGGGAGGATCAGATAGTGTAGAGGTCGTACATGACACGACGGATCTCCAAATGGAGGAGAGATGAGGAGAGACATAGAGGATATTTTTGCGCAGTATCCTACATAGTCAGGAGAGAGCAGTATATAGTGGAGCTACATAGGCCGGACTGGGTGTTGAGACAGTTTGGGCTTCAGAAGGACATTCCTCATAGACCAGAGAAATTCAAGCGGATCATGCGAGAGTGACCATGGGGGAGCAGATTACTGCTGATTTTACGAGATAGCAGTGGGAGGAGCTATAGGAGGTACCTTACCCGGGTAGGAGCAGAGGGAGAGCAGATGCAAGAGTGACAGTCAGATTCTCTGCATGGTATGCCTGTCACCGACTCGCATGGATTATGCCAATGGAGTCGATTACACAGGCACTTGGTTTTGGGCCAGAGGATGAGCTGAGACTAGCGGGACATAGGAGGGGGAGGATGCGAGGACAGCAGAGGAGAGTGTAGGAGGTGGCTGAGGCAGGTTTTCAGTAGGGGAGAGGACAGAGGGGGGCTGAGGCAGGAGGTCAGCAGGGGAGAGAACTGGGGGAGGCTGAGGCAAGAGGGGTGCTGTCATAATAGTGGTTTACAATTCCTGAGAGGAACGAATTTAACTGAAATCACATATTTTTAGAAAATATAATGATTTAAGCCTTAAAAAGTTCCATTTTAAGGATTCCAATTGAAGAGTGTTTGATCAAATCACCTTAGATCAAACCCCTTGGATAGAACCTCGCTAGTTTTAAACCATACCTATAAATGCGTCTCCTTTACACCTATCAAAATCGATAAAAAATCACTTTTGATTTAGATTTTGGGGGATCAAATGAATTCATTTCAAATTTATTTCAAATGATTATGGTATTCCTCAGAACAAGCTATCAATAAATATAATTTTAATATGTTTTGGTTTTATGTATTTGTTTTTAAGTTTTATTAAACATAGGTTTTCATGAAAATGAATTTCTTTGTTCTTCACATGTGGAAAAATAGAAGATTATCAAAAAAAAATTGAAAAATATGAGTGCACCAGATATTTAAGTCCTTGATCCAACAAAAAATTAAATTAAATTTTGACATATACAAAAAAGTTACGCACGTTATACAGTCGCGTTGTGTTTGAATTGTAATTCGTTTGACTTTGAAACTTGATTAAGGAAAAAATATTCAAGAAAAACTATCTAACCAAGTGGAAGCACTAGATATCCAAGTTACAAATCTAAATTTGAAAGAATTAGAATTTTATCCTTCATGGAAAAAAAGTTATGCATTATATGGTGTGTCACTTTTTAAAAATGTTGTTTTCTGAAAAAAATCTATTTTCATGGGAGATGGAAAAATAAGTGCAATTTGATTCCAAAAATTTTGAAAAAAATATTTTTAGAATCTACAGATAAAATTTGATGAGACTCTAGTTTACACCATCTTCAAATTCCTCATACTTTAGCAGCTATAGGTGCCCGAATGTGAAGATTTAGTTAAAAATAATAATTTTAGTGTCTAGTTTGGCCAAAAATTGTAAACCACTATTATGGGATCACCCAGAGGTCAGCAAAGGATGGTGAGGAGGAGGGGGAGACAATGGAGGAGAGCCCAGGAGGAGGTCAAGGAAAAGGAGGAGAGAGATGAGGTAGAGGTGGAGGTGATGGATGTAGATGCTCCTAAGATTGACCCATTGGCCATGGTACCACACGTACCAAAGGATTTGGTTGTACTGTTGAGAGGGGTCGTGGTGAGACTACAAATCGTCGAGCAAAGACTGAGGGATTCAAAGGCGGTGAGGTGCAGACTGGAGGCTGAGGTGAGCATGCTACAAGCATAGGTGGCCAGGGTGTGGGCAGAGGGGGAAAGGGACTACAGGATCCTAGTAGACAAGGCATCATGGCGCATAGAGGAGATACATGTAGAGAGGGATGGCCTACAAGACGAGGTGAGCCAACTACGAGTAGAGGTGACTTGGCTAGAGGGAGAGGTGTCTAGAGAGTATGAAGAGGGCATGGCGACGAGATGGGAGTGAGACAGGCTAGAGGCAGAGGTGACTATACTACAGGCAAGGGGACAACAAGAGCCTGAAGGAGTGACAAACTAGGTATTGGTGGAGACCTTGGCAGAGGCAGAGAAGGACAAGGATGATTTAAGGAGACAGGTGGAGGGGCTACTGAGAGATAGGATTGAGCTAAAATGAGCTCCCTGATAAAGCTGAGGTAGCAGAGTAGATAGTAGGAGACATGGGGTTGATGCAGGAGAGAGAGGAGGCTATGAGGGCCTAGGTACAATCCATGTAGATAGAGCAAGATGCAACACAGACACACGTGCAGACCCTATAGGGTGAGAGGGGCGCGGCAGTGGCACGGGTACAAGTTGTGGAGAGAGAGAGATGCAGCGCAAGCACAGGCATAGGCAATGCAGGGCGAGGGTGGCGAGACAGGGGCAGATGTGCAGAGATTGCAGGCATAGGTACAAGCCATGCAGGATGAGAGGGATAGGGCTATAGAGTAGGTGTCGTGGATGGGAGCATAGATTGGTCAGCTGTGGTTAGCATAGGATGCATGGGCATAGGAGAGGAGATCCATATGTGGATTTTGGGACAAGTATAGGGTAGAGCGAGACTCAGCCAGATATCAGGCAGTTGAGAGGGATGAGTACATGCAAGAGGCTAGCTACTATATGGTAGCCTACTTCATGGCAGTGCCAGATCAGACACAACGGGTACCTACCTATGTCAAAGCGACACCATAGATGTCGACACCATCCCTATTAGCAGGGACACATACCCATAGATACAGTAGCTATAGAGAGACCCCTCCACATAGAGGGGGAGTGCCAGACTCACCATAGAGGTCAGATGTGGGCAACTCACAGTAGAGAGGACAAAGGGTAGGTGACAGGATACCGGTTTTTGACAAGTACAGGATGGGTGTACAATACAAAGAAGCAGAGATCATAGTTGATTCAGAGCCTTGAACTTGTATTTTATTTGATGAGTACCGATGTATTTTGATGATATGATGGACATTGTATTTTGGTTTTTATATGATATGTGACAACCCTTATTAACACTATGTTATGTGTATGTGATGGATCATTTATTTATGCATGTGTGTATGTTTATGAATTTATGATGGATGATCATTATGATGTGACTGTAACATCATGAAAACAAAGCAGGATTAAAGCAATTAAACTTGAATTGTAATCTAAAGCTAAACAATAAAGCACAAAGAAAGCATAAACATAAACAAAGAGCGATCTCACCTAGTATCTACATCCTTCCATGAATGACCTAAATTATCCTTTTCCATTTCGTCATGATGGTATTCTTGCCCTCATAGTTTCAATATGTGTGCAAGTATAGCCTTGATGTATGTTATTATAGAAAAATATCGAAGATTAAACAAGTGCTCCAAAAGTCATCATATTTTGAGAGGAGTTACAATGATGAAAGTTGGGTCAATTTATAGAAAATTGATCATTTGAATGAGAGGATGAGATTGAAAGATAGATGGATGATTCATATTAAAGGATTCGACATGCATTCAGATAAGTGTTAGTACTGACGTGAGTGATAAAACCTAAGAATAGAGATCAAGATTAAATAATAATTTAATTTCTAGTTGAAAGTATTCAAAAATTAGAAGAATAATGTTTGCATGATAAGGATAAAGATAGATTAACATAAACGATCTATTCAAACGCACGCATAAATTAATTAATTAATTAAAGATATTTAATTAATAAATGTGTACATGCATAAGAGTTAAAGTTAGATAACTGACTGGTTATGATAGAGAGTTTATTCGTGAAAGACAATCAGTCATTAAATTAGGAGATAACTGATTGATTTAAATAGATCTCGAGTGAAGTGGAAATGAATAGTTAGATAACTTAGACAATTATCTAAATATAGAGGAATATGTCCAAAATAGACTTTTATGAATTAAATGATTTATTTAATTCAACATTCGACATTTAGAGATTAATTTAAATGAGTAAAGAAAAGGTTAAATGAATAATTAAATAATTAAAGTATTTATTTAATTGTAGTTGAAAATATGATAAGGATAAATTAAATAAGAAATTATTTAATTTAAAAACGAGGATAAAGTTAATTAGTGACGTAATTAAATAAAGAACGATTATTTAATTAATCAAAGTTTGAATAAAGACAATATGAATTAATTAAATAATTAATTTTTTTTAATTAATAGAAGAATAAATGTTAGAATGAATCAATTAAATAATTAAAAGTTATTTAATTAATAGATGAGAAAATATTTTAGAAAGTAATTAAATAATTAACATTATTTAATCACGACCATGAAAATACAAATTATGAAGAAATTGAAGTTGCAGACTTAGACCAAATTTCAGTGTCTACATTTTGCCCCTCTTTGATACAATGTAATTTTGGCATTGTGTCAAAGAAAAACAATAAAAAATATGCCCAAATCATACCCCAATGTAAAATAGGTCAAGGTATGCCCCCTCAGGAAAATTGACAAATTTTTGAAAAATTTCAAAAAAATTGGAAATAGTCCCGATTAGTCAATTTGATAGCCAGAAATGCAATGGAGTTGACAAAAAAGAGTTTCGAGGTGTTTGGTACATGTATGGGTCAATAGAAGTTAGAAGAATACGCGGTCAATAGACAAGGTTGGAGGAAATACCACCCAAAACCCTAGGTATATATAGAAATTGGGTGAAAATCCAATTCATTTTCACCCTCCAAGTTTAGAATTTGAGATTTTTGCTCTAGAATTCTTAGCCACCATGTCTCCAGTTCCACATTTGCAACACCGTGGTTATCGCATTTGAACTTTCAGATGACCTGTAGACATAGGCCCCCCAGTATGTAGTCAGAAACTATCTCTTGAAATTTTAATTTTCATGCTTTTCGATGCATTTATTTCAATTTTTTGTCATGCGTCATTTTATGTTGCACTGCATATGCATGTGTTTTCGACACATGTGTATGCAGAACAATGCATATGCAAATTCACGTCATAGGATAGCGTCGGTGTTGTATAAGATAAACGCATTTGATTTGTAATGAGTCGCATATGTATGTTTGCATCACATATGTAGTTAATAGTAGCACATATAGAATTTTGCAACTCGTTTGTTCTTTTAGACGCATTTGCATTCTGAATAGTCATTGTGTGGGCATGATTGCATTTGTAAGATGCATTTGCATATTAGGATGACACATGTGTCTATTTATAAAGCATTTGCAATTTGAAAATGAAATGACACATTTGATTGGCAAAGAACATTGGAATTTTGGACTAGGATAGGTTATTTGATTCTGACATGAGTCAAGCATAATGCCATTGTAGGTTGTATTGGATCCGATATATACTAGAGAGACGATATTTTTGACCTTCGACTTTCGGGATCGACTACGGAGCGGGGAGAAACAGTTCTTGTGGCACTTGGGTCTGCACCATGTGACATTCATGCCCACTATTTGGGAAAACCAAGGTCTATTGACTACTTTGTGCGAGCGGTGGCACTCGGAGACATCATTGTTTCATCTCCCTTCTGGTGAGGCGATGGTGACATTAGAGGACATGTATAGGATACTGAGGCTACCGATTAGAGGATCCAGGGTGATGTGTGATATGCAGAGGGGGTTCTCGGAGATGTGCAGATACTATCCCCATGATGACATTAAACAGTTGGGGATTGACCATTATGAGGTTACATGGCATGTGCTAGCGAAGAGATATGATAGGATAGATTGTTTATTGTGTACATTGATTGGAGGGGTAGTTCTTCCTGACCATCGAGGTCATGGATTCCCAATAGGATGGGGGAGACGCTTGTAGGCATGCTTGAGAGATGGGTGATATATGGATTGGGCCCTTGTTTCCTAGCCATGTTGTACTTCCATTTGCATGATATTGCCTATAGAGAGGCACAGTCCATGAGTTGTGGTACCATGCTCCTGATGGTATGGGCATGGGAACACAGCTATTTTTTGTCCACCTGTTACAGTCGAGCTGCAGCAGGGATCACCTTATTCCTTCAATTATGCGGGGGCAAACACCCAGACTCATGTTGGTGATACTCGTTATTATAGATATGCCATCAACACGATGGTTCAATTTATTTGGAGACCATAAATGGATTACCCACAGTGGAAAGATGAGGATGGACACCTAACATTTTTCCATCAAACCCAGTATTTGATTGGTCAAACTGTGTCACATGTGCATATAATTAAGAGGCATTTTCTAGATCGAGTATTGTGATAGTTTGGAGAGGTTCAAGTGAGCCTCGAGGTCGAGCAGAGTATGCCAGATCTTCAAGGGAGGTGACTTTGTGGGGACCTGAGATTCTAGTGGCGATAGTAGAGGTAGATATTGATGCCTTACAGCGGGTGCAGTGGGATTGGAGAGGTGGAGCCATGGATCTGGGTACTTGTTGTCAATAGATTTGCACCCTGTTGAATGCAATATTCAACAACCTACTAAAACATGGAAACCTCCTTCAGATGTGGGTGATCTAAGTGAAGGAGGAATCTCCAGAGTGAGTTGGTTCTCCGAATGATTGATCTTATTCTAAATAACTTCTGAGGAAAGGGATAAAAAGATGTCTGAAAACTGAAACCTATGACTACTGATGTTTAACTTATTACTTTTGATAGAAATTATATCTTGCCACTCACAACAATTCCTTTATTACAATAGTTCCTACAATCTCACCAATACATAATTTCATCAATAATTCATATGAAGATTCAGAGGGATCAAATACAACATATAACCTGAAAACATGAAACCCTGTGCAAAAAAATCATAAAAAGCAAGACATTAAGGCTTCAAATTTGAGAACACAAAGCATCAAACTGCTATTACCAGTCTTGAGACAAGAAAGTGGAAAGAAGAACTTTGTTGTATTACTGAAACTGAAAGAGTGTCAATCTACCAAAACTGAGTACAAAGGGTTCACAAGCTCAAAAATGTATAAGAGCAGGAACTAAAATCTGAACTGAGAAGGAGAGGAAAAAAGACTAAGTCCTTTGAAAGGAATCACTCTCAAGAAACCCTAATCCAAGCTCAGAAAAAGCTCTAGGAAAAAAAATTCAAACTTGTCTCAAAAACTACATAAAAGCAGAAAAAAGCATATTGCTTTTATGATCACACTATCAAGCCCCTAAAAATAGGTTGAATCTGCTTTAAAATCCCAAAAACACCTTATCTCTCCAAGATAAGACTCAAATCCAACCAAGAGAAGAAGTCAACAAAGAATCTGCTAAAAATAGCAAAAAATCATAAAATAATTTATAGGATATTGCTTTATGATTCTGCTTTACAGGATTGCATATTTTCACAATTTATCTATTTTTTGCAATTAAAGATTAAAAATATTTTGCAAAAAAGAAAAGTTTCTTATCTCTCCATCACAACACTTTGATTTTCTCAAAAAAAAATCATAAAAAATAATATTACATATAATCATCTTCTCATCAATCTTCAATTGATTTCTCTCAAATCAATTAAAAAACAAGGAACCCTAAATAGATAATCATTAGAACCTAACTCTAGGTCATAAGGTGTTCACTATTATATTCACATTATTTTCCCATAAAACAATAACATAATCCATATTTAAGCCTTCATAATTCACTAAGGCAAAATAATAAGTCTTAAAGACTTAACATGTCAACCTAGTATAGGAATTTTCGACCTCCCAGCATATACCTTAGACTTTAGACTTTGATTAAAATATGATGTAAAACCACTCATTTGAATTTCTCCATGTGTCTTGACCAAAATTCTAGAAGATGATAAGGTTGAATTAGGGTTTCAACAAAACAAATTCAAACCCTAATAATCACTTCATTTCACACTCTCCACTTTGAAGGAAAAGAGCTCTATCAGTGAACGTGCCGCCATGATTAACCTTGAACTGGTACTCATCTACTTTGAGACTTCAGCTTTGCCTTCTGACAATTGAAATTTCATCTGGGTAAGCTTGCTTTTAGAGTATTGAAGTTCCTTATTCCATTCAAGAGATAAGAAAGGCCATTAGGGTCGCGGTCTGTCATACCTCTTCCCAGACTTCTCCTTGCTCGGTCTTCCTCCTATGAGCTCGAGTTCCATTTGAAAGCTATATGAGAGAGCTTGCGGGTTATGGCTTTCGCTTCCTATGCACAAGGTAAGCTATGTGTTCATCAACTCTATGGCTTCGTATTTTGTACACTATGGGCTTATAGCCGTGGTTAACACAACTTCTATTACCTCTGTTTTGCATTTTTTGTGCTTACATCTATTATCTCTATGCTCCATTCCCACTATGAGAGCTTGGTTGTCACTTAAGAGCTTGAGCTCTTGGCCTTTGGAAATTGTCTGGAACTCTTGGCCACGGCTATACACACTCTTCCCAGACTTGAACTAGTAAGTTTTAAAGCATATGTTATCTTCCTCCTATGTATTTGAGGCAAAAACTGCATATGGGTATTATGAAAATTGAATAGAAACTACATTTTCTTATTCAGAGACTTGACTCACCCCAGGGAATTCATTTTTTGCTTGTCATTCTGCAATTTCATGTAAAAACCCATATGGGTTAGCTCTGAAAGTTACAACTTTTGTATTAAAACTAAACCATATACGGGTTTTTTGTATATCTATTTGTATTTAGCCACGAGCTTGACCTTTAGGCTTGGAGTCTCTCCTATGTGAATGTTTTGGCCACAACTGTATTTACTTAGAAAATACATTTTTGGGCTCAACCCATACAGGAATTCGCACTTTTGTATTTTTCTGTTGTCTGATACAAAATCTTCATGCGGGTTATCACTATTATTGTATTTTCTGTATTTTGAATGCAAACCCTAATGTGGGTATCATATATTCATTTTGCATCCAATTTATAAGCTCAGCCCATTAGGACTGGTGATATTCTTTGATATTCTGTGACTGCACCTTCAAATCCCACTGTGGGATTTCCTTGAAGTGAAGAAAATTGCTCCTTGAAGATTGAGCTCGAAATGTCTTTTATTTCTACATTTGTGAAATGCATTTCTGAAACACTCACCATATGAGGTCAGTTGTAATATAGAGGGACTGTATATTTCAATACTCATATAAAACTGGGCTTCCTTAGTCATTTGAATTCCTTACTTTAGCAAGCTTCTGAATTTGTATCTTCATGAAGCAAAAAATGAACACAGACTTATAACATTCTGGAATGTATCCTTTATTTGAACTACAGCTATATGAGTTCATGCTGCTTCCTCTTCCAAACAGAATTTGTCTTTGACTGGAATTGTAGATTAATTATTTAATGCATCAACTGCTCATTCTGAAAATGACTTTTAGGTATTAAAATTCTTGTCGAAACTGTGCAATACTTGTAACCTTGTAGATGTATTAGAACAATTCCCACCATGTAAACTTGCTTGTGATATAAAAGGCCTGTAATCCCAATAATTGTGTAAAGTTTGGGCTTCTTTCAGTCATTTGAATTCTTACATTTGCACCATGGGGCATTAGAAACTTATGGAAACCTGTTACACAAGTATCACTATATGACAAAATTGAAAGCTCATTTCAAACCTTCTTGAATCTGCATTTTGTATTACTTAAACATCGAACTCATGCTACTTTTCTTGAGACAGAACTTGTCATGGTTGAAACTGCAAAACACAATTTAATCTATAGCGAACTCCTGTTTTCTATTTTTGCACTCATGCAAAACTTTTAGCTGAAACATTTTATTATTATGGACTGTACTTAGTTATTTGTTCCTACACATAACTGACACCTCTGAAACTCCTTCTAGAAAGAAACTATGCTTGCTCTTTCCTTATTATTCTGGAATGATCATTTTCTCATTATAACTCATAATGTTGTATCTGTCTTTACCAGTCAACTGGAACTAGTGACTCATTTAACACTTGAATGCACTATCCATCCTTTGTACTCTTGAGTAACATGGTACTCTTCATGCATTTTTATGTTTCACTTATCAAACTGTTCTTTAAATCTGCTCTCTTTCACGATGAAAATCAAAACAAAACTCTTGATTAAGGCATAATGTATGCCTATTCACTATCCTTGACCGTGAAAAGGATACTAATGAACTGGAACTTGCATGAAATATATGATTATGATGAACACAGAACATGAACTATGCAGCAATGTTTGATATAAATGGTACTCAACTGAATTAATTGAGTGAACTTAAACTCACTGTTCACCTGTAGCCTTCAAAAAAAATTAACCTGATCGTTATGAATGCACAGTTGGTTTAGTAGCTTGATAGATAACTCTGTTTACTCTTTCAGTTGTATTTCATTTCCTTTAATGAACATGTTGATGTAATCTTTAAATTAGCCCATTTAATGAATAGGGTAGCATGCCGAGCTCTACCCTTGTGGGAGCCTATTTTTCTCCACATGCTTGGTCTTCAAATACTGATCAGGTTCGTGACTTTATCTATACCTGCACAAGGAAACAAACAATGTTACCTTAAAAAATAGAATATGATGATCATGATATTTCTCCTTCAGCTCATTTCCTCTGCACTTGATTGATTTTTTCAATGCATGATTAATATTAGACTGCACTATTGTGGGTGCCTTGTATAGGTTACCTCATAATTGGAGCCACTGACACCCCCTCTTTTCTCTTACAGGTAGATGAAATATGAGAAGACAAAGGTGCACCATTCAGCGTCAACCGTTGATAATCAGGCAATGATGATTATGTCATCACTTATATGTTTTATTTTCTACATCTTCAGTAGTGTAATGTGCTATTAGTGATATATTACAATAGTCACATCTGCTTATGTTGATATTTGATTTCAATTATTTGCTTTCATTTGAAAGGAAAATGCATTCCAATGCAAATCTTTGTAATATCATTCTGATTCTTGAAATCAAATGAAGCCTGGTAAAATATGAGTCTTTTCATGAAATAAATGAAAGCATTTAAAATGCTTTGTTGTTTACATGCTCAATTTTGTACTTCACTTAATTCTGGAACATGTGGATGGCACTCTGAAATTCTGATTTTCTTTTAGATGCACAACTGTCACTTGATGAATCAATAATAAAAGATGCAAACAACACTTAAACATAAACTACAATTTCACCTCATGATATAATAATGTTCAGCCAGCTCCACCAATTGAGCTGTGGCAAAAAATTGGTAACATTTTGGTGATTTCCGCTATATGCTTGTTTTCTAAGCATAGATCAGTGGCCTTCAAACAATTCATTGGGCGAGGAGTCAATTATGCCCCTTCTTGAAACTCAGAAGCTTGAACAACAACACTCCAAATAGTAGCACGGAAAACAAAACTGAACTGAAAGAAAACCAATAGGCCCTGATGGCCAATAGAACAATGCACAGCAGCGCTTAGGGAAAGCAAAACTACTAAAATTAAATGTGTGAAACACAATTATTTGCAACTACTCTACTTAACTATGAGATAACTTATCTCAAAGGTAGTGCTTGAGGTGGATCCCATTAACTGGGATAGACAGCACCTCGCCAGTCATCTTGGAAACTTGGAATGTGTTGTGTTCCTTGCATTCCATGATCACATAAGGCATGCCCCACATTGCATCAAACTTTGAATGTCGTCCAGGTCTGGTTTTAAACTCATTCCACTTGAAAACTAGATTTCCAACAATGAAATCACGTGGTCTTTCCCTTTTGTCAAAATAATTTTTCAGTTGAGCTTGATGTATTTCTATCTGTCTGAGAGCTTCCTTTATGGTTTTAGCAAGCTCTACCAGCTGCGCAAACCTTACCTCAAGAGGTTGTTCATTTAGCAACTCTAATTCTTTAACATAACTTAAGGTTGGTAATTCAATTGAAATAGGGAACTTAGCCTCTTTACCATAAGTCAGAACGAAAGGTGAATAGCCAGTGGCCCTTTTACGAGTTATTCAGTCAGCCCAAAGGGCTAGCTTCAGCTTTTCGTGCCATGTCCTTTGATTATCTTCGACAGTCTTCTTGATTATCCGAATCAGATTCTTATTTGTAGATTTCGCCTGTCCATTGCCTTGTGGATAATAATTGGAAGATGTGTTCAAATAAATGTTATTTCTAACAGACCAATCTGAAATCTTTAAACTAATAAAAGCTAAACCATTTTCAGAAATGATTGAATCTGGAACACCGAATCTCAATATGAGATCTTGATAGAAATTAAGCACTGAAGCCTCATTCACTTCCTTTAAAGCAATAGCTTTGGTCCATCTTGTAAAATAATCTATGGCAGTAAGAATCCATTTATGACATGCACTTGAAGGTAGATTGATAGGACCGATAAAATCCAAGCCCCATTTAGCAAAGGGTTGTTCTACCTGAATCAGATGCAAGGGCAGTGGTGCAAGCCTATTTTTACCAGCAAATAAAGCACATTTCTCACACTTTCTGACCCAAGCAATAGCATATTTAAACAAATCTGGCCAGTAATAACTAACTCGCATAACTTTCAGAGCTATTGTTCTTGCAGCAAAGTGACCTCCTGAAGGTCCATCATGAAATTTTGCTAACAGCTTGTCAACTTGATCAGGTTGAATGCAACGTAATAAGACACCTTGGAAATCTCTCCTATAAAGAATGTCATCAATGATTGCATAAGGAATGGCTTGTAATATGTAATACCTTCGTTTTGCTCTGTCCAAGCCTTCGGGGCACTCACCAGTTTGCAGATAATGCATCATCTGCTACAACCAAGTAACATGAGGTGTTGGAACAACACTCAGAACATCATTGTTTAACAATGCTTCTGTATTTACAGCCTCTTTTGAGCTAATTTCCTCATTTCCAGCAATCTTTTCACACAAACCTTTGCCTCTAATGAGCTTGGTTACTTTTATATTGACATCAAACTCCATTACTTTGGTAATCCAACCAGCACGCTTATCATTAATATCCTTGTTAAGCAGAAAATATTTAATAGTTGAATGAGCCACTAATAAATGAATCTTGTTGTTGGACAACATATGCTTGAACTTCTTCAAATTTCTTACAAAAGCAAAAACATGTTTCTCAACAAAAGAATATTTTACCTTGTAATCATGCAATACTTGACTGAAAAATGCTATAGGTTGTTCCAAACCTTCTTCATTTTGCTGGCATAACATGGCTGAAACTATATCCACTCCTCCAAAAGCATACAGAATAAAGTCTTTGTCAAAGTTTGGATTAATGAGAGTAGGAGCGGCTGCGAGTGCTTCCTTGATCTGCTCAAAGCTCCTTTTACCTTCCTTGGTCCAACTGAATGGCATATTCTTCTTCAGCATATAAGTGAGAGGTTGCAGCAAGGCTGCGATATTTGGTATGAACCTCCTCATGAAATTTATTCTCCCAAGAAAACTTTGCAAGCCTTTCTTGTGGGCTGGTAGTGGAAATTGAAGAATTATGGAAACTCTTTCGGGATCAATTGAAATACCTTGCTTTGAAACAATGTGTCCAAGCAGTTTGCCTTCGTGCACTGAAAATATACACTTCTTTGGATTGAGAGACACTTCGAACTCTCTGCACCTCTGAAAAATCTATTCTAAATGTTCTAGGTGTTCATTAGAATTTATGAAAAAAATAGTAATATCATCTAAGTATACTAGAACAAAATTGTTTATGAGGCCGTGAAAGGCCATATCCATAGCATGTTGAAAAGTTGCTCCAGCATTAGATAAGCCGAAAGGCATCTTCTTGTAGGCCATCGTGCCCCACTTGGTTGTAAACATTGTTTTGAATTGATCTTCCTACTTCACCAGAATCTGGTTATAACCTGAGTAACCATCTAACAAAGAAAATCTGTCAGAACCAGAAACTACTTGTAAAATTTGCTCCATGGAAGGGAGTGGGTAATGGTCCTTCAATGATGCTTTATTTAAATCTCAGAAATTGACACATAATTTGATTTCCCCACTCTTCTTCCTGACTAGCACTAAATTTGACACCCAAGAGGTGTGCTTGATAGGAAAAATAATACCGCTCTCAACTAGCTTATTTAGTTCAACCTTCATAAGGTGCTCTAACTTGGGATTAAGCGGTCTCTGTTTCTGTCTTACTGATTTTGCATCGGGTTCAAGCTCGATGGTATGTTGGGCTAGTTCAAGGTTAAAACCTCTCAAATCCTTGTACTCCCAAGCAAAAAAATCACTAAATTTTTGACATAATAGAATAAATGCTTGATGTTCTTCCTGACTACATACCTTTCCTAGCTTAAGAAGCTTGCCCTTGAAAATTTCAATGGCTGCATAATGCTCCTCCTTTACAGTAGGGCTGCATTTGTCCTTATGCACTTGATCATCCGAGTTAAACATAGATTCTAATGTCACCAATCCCTTTGGCAGCTTGTTAGTCCTTAATTGTAAAATCTAGTCTTCATATTGTTGCTACCATTTTTGCTGATTTCCATCTGTGAACTCAGCTTCAGCAATCAGAAAATTCATGACTTGCTCATCGCTGTCAAAAACTTGCCAGCTCACATTATTGTTAGGTACAGAAGGTCTGACCACTATTTTCATGTATTGACATGCTTCTACCTTATAAATCTCCTTGGGACTATCAAACTAGGCTCCTATGGCAGCGAGCCTATCATCATGCTTATTTTGATTTTGAGGAATTGCCATGATGTTAAAAGCATTAAAATATTCCATTAGATCCCATACACGATGCTTGTATTTCTTAAGCAAATCATTGTTAGCAGCATTTAAATTTTTGACCTGATTGACAATCAATTCTGAATCACCAAAAAATTGCAAGCATTTAATACCTCGTTTACGGGCCCATTCAAGGCCATGCACCAACGCTTCATACTCAGCTATATTATTTGAACAGCTGAAAGAAAATCTACAAGCTGAAAAATATTTATCACCTTCAAGTGATGTCAACATAGCTCCACCCCCGGCACCAATACTACTCCTCGAACCATCGAAGTAAAGCTTCCAAAGCTTACTATCCTTTGCTGCAGATAGTTCATCCTATTTACAAAGATTAGGCATATCGCAATCTGGCTCTCAGATCATATAGACTCCTAATCCTACCTCATCTGTGTTTTGGAACGGATCAAGCTCGTGATCTTTGGCTGCCCATTCATCTAGATTGATGTTGTCTACATGGGTGTAGCAGTCTGAGGTCATGGTTTGCTCCTCCAGTGCAGAGGTGGCGTAGAGGTTAGCATTTATAGGATTTGGCGAGTATGGTTTGATATGGTCTTTGGCGAGAGGCTCAGACTTTATGGTCACTTTCGTACCATACTGAGTTCTAAAAAACAAATAGGACCAATTAGAAGACAAAAACCCACCCAACTTGGCTATGAAATCCCTTGATAGACAAATGGCAAAGTGCGGCGGTAATTCTATGACATGAATATCTTGATGAATAGAAAAATTGGGGATGCGTGCAAGGTAAGAGCTAAATTCTTGATAATACCAGCAGTCTTAACAATAGACCCATCTAATTGCACTATGCCTTTCTAAGGATTAGGCTTGTAAACAAGACCTAACTTATCAGCTAAACTCTTAGGCATGATTGAACTACTGACACTAGAATCAACCATACAGTTACGAACAATTTTATCGCCAATGATCAAACTTAAATAAAATGGAGGGGGTTTTACCTCTTTTGCTTTCTGCCCACTTTTATCCTCTGGGTCATTAGCCATCACAACCTTTGCAAATCCTTGATTAGCGTTGTCAGAAATAGACAACTCAGCCAAAGCGTTCTGTAGTAAATTTTTTTGCCCCGGAAGCTGTAGAGCATCTAATATTGACATGCTAACAGTTATTTTCTTGAGATGCTTAACTATATTGAATGACAAAGAGTTTACCTTCTGTTGGTTTTTTGTGACAGTAGCATCATTTTTCCTCTGTAGAGGCTACGAATGCATTCCCAGTTGGTCCTTGGTGGGTATCTCCTGTCCTCTTTGCAATATCTGCATTTTAAGCTACATGTCAGCATTAACTTATGATAAAATAGGTTGTTTACTGATTATAGGCTACTGCTGTGAACTTCCAGCTTGCTATCCTAGATCCATAGCCCTCTTTTTTGACCCGGTATTAGCCAAAATAGGAGAATTTTGCTAATTTTGGCCATTCACGCCACAAAATTCAGAACTTTGCCAGTTCGGCAAGGCGACCTCTATGTTATCTTGTTCTTGGTTCTGATCTGCAACACTTTTTGAACCAGCATAGCTATTTTGAACCATTAGGGCCTGATTTACCATTCCATTGGCGCACACTGATTAGCTATGGGGCTGATTGCACAGATAACACTAATCACAATCCTAGGCAATGTTATTTTGTGGCACAAGTTCCTTTAACGAACTGGCTACGTTCGGATTGTATGGCTGGAATGGCCTAGGGTTAAAATTCCTTCTTTGGGCTTGATAATCATTTTGAAAAGTGGGCCTATTTTGCTGGTTTTGCTGATAAGGGGCTTGATAAGGCTTACTTTCTTGGCCAACGTGCTTTTTAATAGTCACAAGATCATTTCTAAAGGTCTTTAATATGCTTTTAAGCTCTTGCATCTCTGGATTTGGGGCTGGGGTAGCAATCTCTTGGGTTGTATTATGATAACCTATCACTGGAACAGGTGGGGTAGTAGCCAAAGGAGGTATAGCAGCAGGAATAGGTGGTTGTATTTCTAGAAATAAAGGCATAGGGGGTCTAGGAGCTATGTCTCCAGCTTGAAGGAGGCAATTTTCAGTGTTAATGGCTATATTGTATGCATTGGGAAGCGTTAGACCACCCATAGACTGAGTCATAACATCAATCTTACTATTCAAAGCTTTTAAATAAAATAGAAATGTATGTGCTGGTAAGGGCTTTACCGTTGCAGGAATCCTATCCCAAGTTCTTTGGAATCGTTAATTGAAGTAAGCCAAATGCTCGTGTGGCGCCCTTTGAATGGTGTCGAGCTGCTCTAATAAGGATAAGTTGTCAGATTTATCAGCAAAATGTTGGTATAAGCCATTACCTAACGCATCCCATGTTGCAATCAAGTTGGCTGAGGCCTCTAAACCACTGTAAAGCCTTTCCATTGAGTGACGCAGCCAATAGCCTTAGCACGACATTCTCCTGCATGATGTTGTGCACCGAGCATAGTGTGGCCACGTCACAGATGTGCTTGACTAGTGTAGTGTAATCTTCTCCAGTAAAGTATGGCAATCCTCTAAGGGCTGCAACTGGAATATCATCATGCTGAAGTATATTTAACAGGGTACTGCCATTGAAAAGCACGAACGAATGTTGCCCCGATGTTGCCATTGGCGGTGCTTGTGAAATCAGGATTGGAACTCCTGGTGATAACACCAAGGAACTAAAAATAGGGGGTGTTGATTTTGACCTCGTGGGTGCTTCAAAAATCCTCCTTGTTGTCCTGCCTCTTCTTCGTGATGGGGATAGAACTTGATCTTGTTTAAATGTTTCTCATGCCTGGGCTGTACTAGCATGCGGAAAATAGAACCAAAGTCACCAAGTATATTGTGATAGCCTCAAAAAGGCTGGAAAAATCTGCTGCATACACCACACAACAAACTGAAATATTAAAAATTCTCTGAAAGTAGCATTCAAAGTCCCACCGGGCATGCCAAAAACTGTTGTCAATAGATTTTCACCCTGCTGAATGTAATATTCAGTAACCTACTTAAACATGGAAACCTCCTTCAGATGTGGGCGATCTGAGCGAAGGAGGAATCTCCAGAGTGAGCTGGTTCTCTAAATGATTGATCTTATTCTAAATAACTTATGAGGAAAGGGATAAAAAGATGTCTAAAAATTGAAACCTATGACTATTGATGTTTAACTTATTACTTTTGACAGAAATTAGATCTCGCCACTCACAACAATTCCTTTATTACGATAGTTCCTACAATCTCACCAATACATTATTTCATCAATAATTCATATGAAGATTCAGAGGGATCGAATACAACATATAACCTAAAAACATGAAACCCTGTGCAAAAAACTCATAAAAAGTAGGACATTAAGACTTCAAATCTGAGAAACAAAGCATCAAACTGCTATTACCAGTCTTGAGACAAGAAAGTGGAAAGAAAAACTATGTTGTATTACTGAAACTAAAAGAGTGTCAATCTGCCAAAACTGAGTACAAAGGGTTCACAAGCTAAAAAATGCATAAGAGCATGAACTAAAATCTGAACTGAGGAGAGGAAAAAATACTAAGTCTTTTGAAAGGCACCACTCTCAAGAAACCCTACTCCGAGCTGAGAAAAATCTCTAGGAAAAACACTTCAAACTTGTCTCAAAAACTGCATAAAAGCAAAAAAAAGCATATTGCTTTTATGATCACACTGTCAAGCCCCTAAAAATAGGTTGAATCTGCTTTAAAAGGCCAAAAAACACCTTATCTCTCCAAGATAAGACTCAAATCCGACCAAGAGAAGAATTCAACAAAGAATCTGCTAAAAATAACAAGAAATCATAAAACAATTTATAGGATATTGCTTTACGATTCTGCTTTACAGGATTGTAGATTTTCACAATTTGTCTATTTTTTGCAATTAAAGATTAAAAATCTTTTGCAAAAAAGAAAAGCTTCTTATCTCTCCATCACAACACTTTGATTTTCTCAAAAAAATTCATAAAAAATAATATTACATATAATCATCTTCTCATCAATCTTCAATTGATTTCTCTCAAATCAATTAAAAAACAAGGAACCCTAAATAGATAATCATTAGAACCTAACTCTAGGTCATAAGGTGTTCACTATTATATTCACATTGTTTTCCTATAAAACAATAACATAATCCATATTTAAGCCTTCATAATTCACTAAGGCAAAATAATAAGTCTTAAAGACTTAACATGTCGACCTAGTATAGGAATTTTCGGCTTCCCAGCATATACCTTAGACTTTAGACTCTGATTAAAATATGATGTAAGACTACTCATTCGAATTCTCCATGTGTCTTGACCAAAATTATAGAAGATGATAAGGTTGAATTAGGGTTTCAACAAAACAAATTCAAACCCTAATAATCACTTCATTTCGCACTCTCCACTTTGAAGGAAAAGAGCTATGCCAGTGAATGTGCTGCCATGATTAACCTTGAACTGGTACTCGTCTGCTTTGAGACTTCAGCTTTTCCTTTTGACAATTGAAATTTCATCTAGGTAAGCTTGCTTTTAGAGTATTGAAGTTCCTTATTCCATTCAAGAGATAAGAAAGGCCATTAAGGTCGCGGACTGTCATACCTCTTCCCAAACTTCTCCTTGCTTGGTCTTCCTCCTATGACCTCGAGTTCCATTTGAAAGCTCTATGAGAGAGCTTGCGGGTAATGGCTTTCGCTTCCTATGCACAAGGTAAGCTATGTGTTCATCAACTCTATGGCTTCATATTTTGTACACTATGGGCTTATAGTCGTGGCTAACACAACTTCTATTGCCTCTGTTTTGCATTTTTTGTGCTTACATCTATTATCTTTGTGCTCCATTCCTACTATGAGAGCTTGGTTGTCACTTAAGAGCTCAAACTCTTGGCCTTTGGACATTGTCTGGAACACTTGGCCGTGGCTATACACACTCTTCCCAGACTTGAATTGGTAAGTTTTAAAGCATATGCTATCTTCCTCCTATGTATTTGAGGCAAAACCCACATATGGGTATTATGAAAATTGAATAGAAACTACATTTTCTTATTCTAAGACTCGACTCACCCCAGGGAATTCATTTTTTGCTTGTCATTCTGCAATTTCATGTAAAAACCTATATGGGTTAGCTCTGAAAGTTAGAACTTCTGTATTAAAACTAAACAATATGCGAGTTTTATGTATATCTATGTTTATTTAGCCACGAGCTCAACCTTCAGGCTTGGAGTCTCTCCTATGTGAATGTTTTGGCTGCAGCTGTATTTACTTAGCAAATACAATTTTGGGCTTGACCCATATAGGGATTCACATTTTTGTATTTTTTTGTTGTCTGATACAAAATCTTCACGTGGGTTATCACTATTATTGTATTTTCTATATTTTGAATGCAAACCCTAATGTGGGTATCATATATTCATTTTGCATCCAATTTATAAGCTCGGCCTATTAGAACTAGTGATATTCTTTGATATTCTGTGACTATACCTTCAAATCCGACTGTGGGCTTTCCTTGAAGTGAAGAAAACTACTCCTTGAAGATTGAGCTCGAAATATCTTTTATTTCTGCATTTTTGAAATGCATTTCTGAAACCCTCACCATATGAGGTCAGTTGTAATATAGAGGGACTGTATATTTCAATACTTGTATAAAACTACACTTCCTTAGTCATTCGAATTCCTTACTTTAGCAAGCTTTTGAATTTGTCTCTTCATGAAGCAAAAAATGAACACAGACTTATAACATTCTAGAATGTATCCTTTATTTTAACTACAGCTATATGAGTTCAAGTTGCTTCCTTTTCCACACAGAATTTGTCTTTGACTGGAATTGTAGATTACTTATTCAATGCATCAACTGCTCATTCTGAAAATGACTTTTAGGTATTAAAATTCTTGTCGAAACTGTGCAATACCTGTAACCGTGTAGATGTATTAGAATAATTCCCACCATGTAAACTTTCTTGTGATATAAAAGGCTTGTAATCCCAATAATTGTGTAAAGTCTGGGCTTCTTTCAGTCATTCAAATTCTTACATTTGCACTATGGGGCATTAGAAACTTATAGAAACCTGTTACGCAAGTATCACCATATGACAAAATTGAAAGCTCATTTCAAACTTTCTTGAATCTGAATTTTTCATTACTTAAACATCGAACTCATGCTACTTTTCTTGAGACAAAACTTGTCATGGTTGAAACTGCAAAACACAATTTAATCTACAGTGAACTCCTATTTTCTATTTTTGCACTCATGCAGAACTTTTAGCTGAAACATTGTATTATTATGGACTGCACTTAGTTATCTATTCCTACGCATAGTTGACACCTCAGAAACTCCTTCTGGAAAGAAACCATGCTTGCTCTTTCCTTATTATTCTAGAATGATCATTTTCTCATTATAACTCATAATGTTGTATCTTTCTTTACCAGTCAACTGGAACTGGTGACTCATTTAACACTTGAATGCACTGTCTGTCCTTTTTGCTCTTGAGTAACATGGTACTCTTCATGCATTTTTATGTTTCACTTATCAAACTGTTCTTTAAATCTGCTCTCTTTCACGATGAAAATCAAAACAAAACTCTTGATTAAGGCATAATGTATGCCTGTTCACTATCCTTGACCGTGAAAAGGATACTAATGAACTGGAACTTGCATGAAATATATGATTATGATGAACACAGAACATGAAATATGCAGCAATGTTTGATATAAATGGTACTCAACTGAATTAATTGAGTGAACTTAAACTCACTGTTCACCTGTAGCCTTCAAAAAAAATTAACCTGATCGTTATGAATGCACAGTTGGTTTAGTAGCTTGATAGATAACTCTATTTACTCTTTCAGTTGTATTTCATTTCCTTTAATGAACATGTTGATGTAATCTTTAAATTAGCCCATTTAATGAATAGGGCAGCATGCCGAGCTCTACCCTTGCGGGAGCCTATTTTTCTCCACATGTTTGGTCTTCAAATACTAATCAGCTTCGTGACTTTACCTATACCTGCACAAGGAAACAAACAATGTTAGCATAGAAAATATAATATGATGATCATGATATTTCTCCTTCAGCTCATTTCCTATGCACTTGATTGATTGTTTCAATGCATGATTAATAGTAGAATGCAATATTGTGGGTGCCTCATCTAGGTTACTTCATAATCGGAGCCACTAACACCCCCTCTTTTCTCTTACAAGTAGATGAAATATGAGAAGACAAAGGTGCACCATTCAACATCAACCGTCAATAATCAGGCAATGGTGATTATGTCATCACTTATATGTTTTATTTTTCACATCTTCAATAGTGTAATGTGCTATTTGTGATATATTGCAATAGTCACATCCATGGCTTGTGTGGATATTTGATTTCAATTCTTTGCTTTCATTTGAAAGGAAAATGCATTCCAATGCAAATCTTTGTAATATCATTTTGATTCTTGAAATCAAATGAAGCGTTGTAAAATATGAGTCTTTTCATGAAGTAAATGAAAGCATTTAAAATGCTCTATTGTTTACATGCTCAATTTTGTACTTCACTTAATTCTGGAACATGTGGATGGCGCTCTGAAATTCTGATTTTATTTTAAATGCACAACTGTCACTTGATGAATCAATAATAAAAGATGCAAACAACACTTAAACATAAACTACAATTTCACCTCATGATATAATAATGTTCAGCCAGCTCCACCAATTGAGTTGTGGTGAAAAATTGGTAATAGTACTAAATGCATATGATCGTTGGTGGGTTAGTCACATGCCAGTGTCTTTTACAGATCCATACTAGGATGCTCCTATTGAGAGGCGCAGGACAGTACCACGAGGTAGACATGGGAGAGGCAGAGGTCATGGTGGGAGAGGCGACAGAGGTGATTGTGGAGATGGAGGAGGAGGAGGTCAGAGAGATGGTGGTAGGGGTCGACGTGGTTGCAGGGGACGAGGTCCACATTTGTCATCTTTCTATGAGGATGAGAGGGAGGGAGAGGATGTGCCCATGCTCGAGGTTGGCAGAGGTGAGGAGGAGATTGATATTCGGGTTGGTAGCAAGGAGCATGCAGGAGAGGAGGATATTCTGGAGGAGCATGCAGAGGAGGTGGCTAGGGAGGAGATAGAGGTAGATGCTCTTGGTCTGCTTGTCAGCTACTAGGATGATGATGAGGAGGAGGATATGGATGACCAAGAGAAAGAGCTCCAAGACAGGATTTTGGAGGATTGGGAGGATGATGGGAGAGAGCGGCCACGATAGGGTGATACAAGTCTTGTTGATCAGGAGGGAGCATATTTATGGGCCCAGGTAGCATCTCTGGAGGAGCATATGAGGGCATTGATGGCAGAGCGAGATTTAGTTGTGATGGAGAGAGACAAAGCATATATGGATAGAGATCAGGCTATAGCTCGAAGACAAGAGATTAAGTAGAGGTTCACACATATTACAACTCTTTGTAGTGGGTCGTCGACAACTTTTGCATGGGAGTTGGTTAGATCTGGTGACAGGGATAGATATTACTAGAACCTATATGAGCAGGAGGTACCTCCTAAGAGATGGGCTCCTAGCTATTCACAGGCACAGAGCAGCAAGTCCCAGAGTAGGAATCAGAGCAGGACAGTGAGTATAGAGAGGGTCCAGGGACCTCATAGATCTAGACCATATGATAGGCCTCCTTCTACACACAGGTCATCAAGATCCTTTCATCAGTCATCTTCACAATTTCCACATGGGAGCAGTGGGAGTTCTTGATAGGGACATGTATTGATATTTATTGAGACATTGTATATGATCATAGAGCCTGTGGGCTTCATATTTATTGATACATTATGACATTGTGATGTGACACTTTTTTGAGCAATATATATATATATGATTTTTGCAACGATTCCCATGATATGCAGTTCTATGTATGATTATGTAGTCTTTTATTTATGCACGTGTTCTATATGATATTCCTATGTTATGGATGATCATATCTACCTTATGATGTGTTTATGTAGCTTATGATGTTATTTTTATTCTATATGATGATGTATACATTGATTTCTTATGGTATCAATGGATGTTATGTATGCAATATATGATTATGAGATGTGATGTGATATTTATATATACAATGCTATCTACATGTGATGCTATACATTTGATGATGATGGATGTAATGTGATACATATATTTACACTTGTTTTGTACATGTACTGCTTTTGTTATGTAATCTATGATAATGAATGCCTATTATGCCATGATTTCCTAGATATGATAGATGCCTATGCTTTTTTGTTTTCGAAATGCAAGATATATGTATGATTTATGATGTATGATTTTTTTATAGGATGTTTCTAACATGAATGCATATGCAGGATGTTTTATATTTTTTTGTGTCACAAGACTCCATCATAATGCAAGAAAGAAGAAATGTTAGTGCAAAAAGAAGATGAATAATAAAAGTCATGGTTGTTAGTATTAGCAATCTTCAATATTTTTCTGAATCACAAAAGACTTTGCACTTTATCATCATTGGGTGGTAACTAATACAAATGGAGATAAACACCATGATATGACATAGATCAAGGTGTGCAAGGTCATCCACCTACTAACAACAGACAGTTGGAGAAAAGGATTGTCTTAACTCATACTAAGGGCATAGTTTCCCTAGTCTTTTTGTCAAGGAAAACCACTACAACAAACAAATAAAAGATGGGTCATGAGATGTCATCTCTCCTCTAAATCCTTCATGGGACGTCCTTGAGGAAACTAGTAACATGACTCAAAATACAAAGTTAAAAGACAGTCGACAAACAACAATCAAAGAAAACATAATTCTGATACATCATTGCTTCTCTAAATCATTCATGGGACATCCTTGAGAAATCTAGTAATAGGATTCCAAATTAAAGTCAAATAAAATGATAAGATAAACAAGCCACAAAGTCAAAAGCCAATAAAATATTTTCCAAAACTTGATTTGTTTGCTTGATTGTTTTGATTGATAAGATGATTGATTGATAAGACATTATTTCAAGAGAGACACATATTGTTTAAGACGTTGAGTCTGGTTTCGAGTTTGTGACTATTTGTATAAGGCATGACAAAATCCTGGTTTCAAAAAGACACATATCGTATAAGACATTGAGTCTGATGTCATTGATGTGATAACCTGTGTAAGGCCATGTTGATTTTTTTGACAATGTTTGTATTTGGGAAGGACGCATCCTGTATAAGACATTAGGTTTGATTGTTTTGTTGATATTTTTTTTCAGGAAGGACACATCCTATAGCAGACATAAGTTGATTCGTTTTGGTTGTTGCTTTGGCAATTTGTTTAATTTGACTTGATGACATTGTTGACCTGTTCATCTTGTTGATTGCATTGTTAGAAAACCAAGATCACCTGCATGCAATCACCTGTCACATGCAAAAGACATGCAGAACCAAAGAAGATGTTCTGTAAACCTCAAAGTAAAAATGCATTAAAGAGAATCAATTATTACAAAGAGATCAATCCTTATGAAGGAGATCAAGAAACCCTAAAATGGAAACCCTAAATGAAACCCTAGTGTGCACACTTAATAATTGATCAATTATTAATGTGCCTAAGTTTAGCTTAAGTAACTAAAGGAATAAGTGACTTAATTAATTAACCAATATGATATAATTAATTAAGTGAAATAACTTATTACTCTAACACCCCCCCTTAAGAAGAACTTAGGAAGAAGCTAAAACACTAGAATAAGATGCATGAAAGCAAAGATGGGTCCAAGCAACTAGGCCTGATCAGGTACCCATTTACAAATGCAAGAATGAGGTAGAGAAGGAAAAACCCAGTGGGACAAAACCCCCCTACAATGAGATGACATGCTGCAAAGAAGCACTAGAAGAACACTGTAGAGTAGCACTGGAACTTGATACTGGCAAGCAAAGAAAGATTCTTCTGTTTACTATTGAAACTAGATGAGAGTCACTGATTGACTCAAGGAATCATGATAAAGCAACAACACACCCGATGCCACAGAACACTTGAAAACTCCAAACGGGAACAACCCTAGAATCTATGAAGCAGCAAGCAATTATTGAATGATGTATTACTGAAAATGAAGTGCAAAGATGTAAGATGCACCCTCCCAACTGCCAAAACATCCAAGTAATCTCCAAACAACCCATCGGGCCAAATCTGGACTAAGCGATCAACTTGGGACAGATATAGAAAAAGTGCATGGACAGCAACATAGAGTTCCTTAATACCTTTCCAACGCCGCAAAGATAGCGAAAATCGAAGATCGTGGCAAAAAGTTATGAGCTTGGAAGCATAAAATAAACATCTGACTTCAAACAACAATAAATGTAGTAAAACAGAAAAATACTATAAAATAAACTGCACCACAAGAAAGTGTTGGGAGTGCCGACGGAATTTCCAAAAAATGCCCCTTTTTAAAAAAAAAAAATTGTTTTTCGTGCTTTGGGAAGTGAGATGGGGAAGCTGTACGGCCTCCCTGGCAAAAAAAATTTGCCTCAGAAACCAACTGCTCCAAAATCAACGATTTGACAGGTGTTTCTAGGGTTTTGGGGCACTGCGAACGCGATGGCGACGTTCATTTGAGCCCAAAATGTCCCAAAAAATTGGCTACCCCCAGATCTTGCAAAAAAGATGCCTGTGGAAACCCTTGCATTAGAAACTCACTGAAAGGCCATATCTTTAGATCATGAATAGGCAGCTGTAGGTCTAGAGCTCTGATACCATGTTAGAAAACCAAGATCACCTGCATGCAATCACCTATCACATGCAAAAGACATGCAGAACCAAAGAAGATGTTCTATAAACCTCAAAGTAAAAATGCATTAAAGAGAATCAATTATTACAAAGAGATCAATCCTTATGAAGGAGATCAAGAAACCCTAAAAGGGAAACCCTAAATGAAACCCTAGTGTGCACGCTTAATAATTAATCAATTATTAATGTGCCTAAGTTTAGCTTAAGTAACTAAAGGAATAAGTGACTTAATTAATTAACCAATATGATATAATTAATTAAGTGAAATAACTTATTACTCTAACATGCATGAATTGACATGATGTGATAAAAATTGACTGTGTGTCGACGAACCCTAAAGGACTGACCTAGTGCGGCCTCGGGGGCTCGTCGATTGATGGCCTTGCCTTGTTATACATGCAGAGACCTTGTAGTTCAACTAGACTTTGACTGACAAGACTGACTATAAAAATATTGATTTTTATGAAGATATCTAATGTGTGTGGTAGTGTATGTGATGAACCTTAATGGACTGACCTAGTGTGGCCTTGAGGGCTCATCGATTGATGGCCTTTCCTACGTTATACATGAAGAGACCTTGTAGTTCGACACAACCAATGACCTTGTCATATAGACAAATGGATTGAATCATGATTTTATATAAAAAACCTAAAAGGACTAACCTAATGCCTCAGGGGAACATCAACAAATGACCTTGCCTACGTCTAGTCGCAAAGGCAACGTAGTTCAAAAAATGACAAAGGATGACAAGTGTGACTGACCCTAACTCTATTTTTGGATTTTGGACATGTTTTTATTTTTTTCTTTTTGAAGTTTTATGATGTTTTTGGATTTTTTCAGGACATTTTGTAATGTTTTTGGATTTTTCAATAGTTTTACATCTTCAGGATAGCCAATGTAAGAACCAATATGACGCAAGTCAAGTGCTTGCCCCCAGTCGAGTATAAGACCAATTGATTATGAATAGGATGGGATGGGGGATATGAAATGCACTCGATGTCAATCATTCCAAGTTATGGAAAAGACAACCATTTTATTATGAAAGGTATGTATAAGGAATGGATGGGAGAGATATGATATGTACAGTGATAGTATGTACAAGTAAGTCAGATTAGAATAATGATAGACAAAGGAGCAGAGTCAACTACACATGGTGCCTATTTGCTAGGTTTTCACCATGGTACTTATCCAAAGTGCCACCGAAGTGGTTTTCACTATTGGACAACTTATTTCTCTTTACTATTTTCTTGATTTTTGATTTTTTTGATGTTACCAAGAAGCATGTTTTCCAGGTTTTCACCTAGGTAACGATTTTTTTGATTTTTTGTTTTTTTTTGTATTTTTGATAATTAAGACAAGACTATCAAAAGCTATGTGTAGAACTTCTTCAGATGGAGAATGTTGATAGGTGCTGACAATGGTTCTGCTTCAGGAGTAGAGAGTTGATATTCTCCTCATCCTAAGGCTTCTGTGATAATGTAGGGTCCTAACTAGTTAGGTTCAAATTTTCCTAGTTTCTCTCTTTCAACTTGATTCTTAGGATTCTCGATTAAGACCAAGTCACCAATGTCAAAGTTTATATTCAAGACCTTCCTATTGTAGTTGCAATGAAGACAATTCTGATATTGTTGGAGATGATCTAATGCCTTCTGTCTTTGTTCATCTAGGAATTCTAGCTCATTTAGTCTTGAAACTTGGTACTCTTCATCGTCAATATTCCCTTTCAAGGATACCCTTAGGGAAGGAATCTCGACCTCAATAGGCAGAATGGCCTTGAAACCAAATACTAAAGAATATGGTGTGGCACCAGTGGGAGTATGGATTCTTGTGTGGTAAGCCCATAAGGCTGGATTAAGTTGTAAATGCCAATCACGACCAACATCATTGACAGTCTTTTTGAGGATTCTAAGGATTGTTTTATTAGATGCCTCAGCTTGGTCGTTACTTTGTGGGTAATATGGGGTGGAAAAATGATGTTGGATATGGAACTCTTCACAGAGGTGACAAAATTCTTGGTTTTTGAATGGACGGCCATTATCTGTGATAATGGATTGAGGAACACCATACCAACAAATGATATAGTTTAGGATAAACTTAGAAATTTGTGTGTCAGTGATGTAGGTCATGGGAATAGCTTCAATCCACTTGGTGAAGTATTCAGTCATAATGATGATGAACTTATGGTCGTTAAAGGATGTAGGATGTATCTTGCCTATGAGATTGAGTCCCCATTGGGAAAAGGGTCATGGTGACATTATGGGAGAGAGCTCATGTGCTGGTGCATGTATCGAGTCTTCGTGTACCTGACATTGGCAACATTTCTTGACAAAGATATATGAGTCATTTTCCATGGTAGGCCAATAGTAACCCAGTCTCATAATCTTCTTAGCTAAGGTAGGACCGCTAGAATGGGATTCACATATACCCTCATGTACCCCACACAAGGTTTCTTGTGCCTCATCAATATCGAGACATCTCAATAGGGTATTGTCTAAGGCACGTCTATAAAGTGTCTCCGATGATGGTGTACTTGGATGACTTGCGAAGGAATGTCCTACATTGGTTATTAGAAAGGTTAGGGGGTATGATTTTGGCATAGAGGTAGTCATAGATATATTTATACCATGGGGAATCAGGACCAACAATATCACACACCATCTCTGAATCTGGGATGTCATAGGTAGGGACGAAAAGTTGTTCGACCAAAAACTCAAATTTAGGCACATTGCTTGGTATGTCGAGGAGTGAAGCAATAGTAGCCATGGCGTCTGTTGCCCTATTTAGAACATGATGTATTTGATGAAATTCAACCTTGTCAAATTACTCCTTGAAACTATTTTCCATGTGTTTGTAGGGAGCAAGCTTTTCATCCTTAGTCTCATAGTCATCATTTACCTATTAGATTACCAGTTGAGAATCACCATAAACCTATAGGTATTTGATCTTTGATTTGACTTCCATGCATAATCTTGTCACAAGAGCCTCATATTCTTCTATGTTGTTGGTACATGGAAAGGAAATCCTGAATGACTTAGGGATAGAATCACCCTATGGTGTAATAAAAATATACCAGCCCCTGAGCCATGATTCATATGGTACCCAACAAAGTATAGTTTCCATGTCGTGCCTATGTCAATGGTGAATATAAACTCATCAGGAAAATTTTGCAACTAAAGGGTGATCTGCTTGTATTGGTACATTAGCTAACTGATCAACAATGACTTGTCCCTTAATAGCCTTTCTCTCTACGTACTGGATATCATACTCACTAAGTATCATTACCCATTTGGCCAGCTGCCCTATTCATGTTGCTTTGCTTAGAAGATATTTTAGAGGATCTATCTTTGCAACCAAAATTTTGTGATGGTTTAGCATATAGTTCCTTAGTTTTTGAATAGAAAATACTACCACAAGACAAGCACATTCAATGGTACTGTAGTTAACCTCATAACCTACCAAATTCTTATTGATATAGTAGACTACCCTTTCATGACCTTCATCATCATTTTGTGCAAGCAATGCTCCTAGTGATGAATGGGTTGCTAAAATATAGAGAATTAGTGGTCGTCCCTCAACAGGTGGCATCAAGACTGGTGGTGTGAGTAGATAGTCCTTAATCAATTGAAAAGCTTCCTAACATTTACCTATCCATACAAAGGGTATTCCTTTTCTAAGTAAATGTCGAAAGGGATATGTCTTATCTACTAAATGCACTATAAATCTTCTCATGGATTGCAGTCTCCCTTGTAGTGTCCTTAGCTGACTGAGATTAGCTGGTGGAGGCATGTCTATGATTGCTTTTACTTTGGTCGGATCCACTTCAATGCCTCATCTAGAAATGATGTAACCCAAAAGCTTTCTTTATTTCACTCCAAACACACATTTCTTCAGATTTAGTCTCACTTTATACTCTTCTAGCCTTTGAAATATCTTGTCTAAGACATTTAAATGACCAGCCCTTTTCAGCGATTTAGCAATAAGGTCGTCGACATAATCCTCCATAAGAGTGTGTATAAGGTCATGAAAAATAGTGGTCATGGCACGCTGATAGGTTGCTCCAACATTTTTGAGTTTGAAGGGCATAACACTCCAACAATATGTTCCCCATGGACATGTGAAAGTTGTCTTAGGTTGGTCTCCAGTTGTAATTTTGATCTGATTATACCCTGAAAATCCATCCATAAGGGATAATATCTCATATCCTGTTGTCATGTCCACTATCATGTCAATGTTTGGCATAGGGAAGTCATCTTTAGGGAAAGCCTTGTTTATATCTCTGAAATATGTACAGATGTGGATGTCCCCTATTGGTTTTGTGACTAGTACAAGATTGGAAATCCAATCTACATAGTCAATTGATCCAATGAATCCAATGTCTAACAGTTTCTTCAGCTCAGCCTTGACTAGTAAAGTAATTTGTGGGTGCATTTTCCTCAATTTATGTTTCACTGGTTTTATACCTAGTTGTAAGGTAAAATGATGTAGTACAATTTCAAGATCCAACCTAGGCATGTCTGCATATGACCTGGAAAAATTAATCTATCTTTGTGTAAAGAAGTTGCAGAATTTTGGCTGCTCTTCTTTTGTCAATGATGCTGCAAAATATACTAGTTGGGGAATCTCTTATGTACCTATGTTAACTTCCATTGATTCTTCAACTAGCATGGGTGACTTTTCCTATGCAATAGGGAGAATGTTCAAACCTCCATCCTTAGGTACCTCAGAGAGGTTTTTTCCTTCAGATGCATCCTTATTTTTTTCTTTTTCATTGTCTAAAGGTGCCTTTCGATTTTCACCTAGAGACTCATCATTTTCATCTTTTCCATTCTTTTTCTTATTTTTATGACTGGATGGTTGAATAGATTCCCCAAAATATGCCTTGTTGTCCAAGTCAATGGTAAATCCAACCTTGTGATCACCACTAGGTATGCCTTCTCATAATCCCAGGAACTTAGCAATCACTTTGTCATTCTCAAAAATGTCTAAGACACGTGTGTCTTGTTGGTCCCAATCGATGAGCTAGGGATAAACTAAAGGCATTTCATCATCAGAGTTGTCAAAGTTCAATGGGTTCAAGGTAAAAGTTGAGTTATTCATATAGTCACAAAATTTTTCTACCAAGTTCTCTTTTCTCTTTTGCTTGGATCTAGGTGGATTCTGAGGTGGGCCTAATTCCAAGGTTTGGTTATCTGAAATAGATTTATCAGGTTCCCAAGAGTTAGGATCAAGAGATTCCCAGTAGTAATGTTTAAACCATTCCTCTTTTGTCAAATTCTTAGGTGGACAAGAATTCAATGGATTTGGCAAAGATTTCAACATTAAGTCAAGTTCTCCAAATAGCTTATAAAGGTCCATGGAAGAGGTGGAGGATAGGGAATCCCACTCATATTCATTAGATTGGGGGGAATCACAGTAGGGTTGGTCAGATGGTTCATTAAATGTCTCAATATCTTTTGAAGCACTTACTTCCTCGAGTAAAGGTGATGTGGTACTAGGAACACCAATCTAAATCAGTTGAAACCCAAGCCCTAATCCTTTCAACCACTTTGAAACAATGATTGGTTCAGTCCTCCCACCTTGATGTAAGCCTAAGCCACTATGTCCATTATATCCCTTTCTTTGCATGATTGTGAAACCTTTGATCTGTACGAATGTGAGCAAGTGAGGGAGGTTCTTCATGGTCCTCTCTATATATCTAGGAGGTCACATCATCTTTATTGATGGCTTCTTTGCTTAATTCTCCCCATTTTGTGAATGTTGTTGTGGGAGGGATATGTATGGTGACCACTGATTGTCTCCTATCTGTGGTAGGTAAATCATATGATTTAGGAGGAATCAGATGGCTAACACAATAAGATGTCTTCATGTGATATTCTCCACAACCCTTTTCTTGGATCTCAACCTTAGGAGTGGAAGGTAATGAAGGTGAAGTGGATGTTCTAGTGAGTGGATGGATTGACATAATGAGATGAATTGGATGATGAGGCTTCTTGGTTTATAGACACTTGGCACTGAGGTGTCTCTCATAGATTGGTGCAATATTAGAATGGATCTAGGTCACCATCTATTGTTATTTCAGTGTCATTGTAAGGGAATTTTAGACATTGATGATATGTGGAAGGGACTGCCTTCATGGCATGAATCCATGGTCTACCTAGTAGAAGATTGTATGGAAGGGTGAGATCCAAGACTTGGAATTTTGTCTCCATAACTATAGGACCAATTCTGATAGGAAGTGTGACAACCCCCTTTGATTTGCATTCTTCATCATCATAAGCCTTAATGACAATGCTTTTGGTATTTTCCACACATGCTTCTGAGAAACCTAATGCCTTAATCAATTTTAAAGTGCAAAGATTTAACCCTACTCCTCCATATACCAGAACTTGTCTAACTTTGGTTTTGTCAACAAGGACTTCAAGATGTAACGGTTTGTTATGGTTTGTCTTCTCATTTGCATAGTCTTGTTCAAAGAATGTGGCATGATGATTATTGGTCAAGTAGCCTACCATTTCTTGGAAAAAATTGACATCAAGATCATTAGGGACAGTGGTGCTTTGTAAAGCCTTGTCTAAAATAGATTGATGTTTGGGGGAGATACGCAACAGTTCCAAGATGGAGATTTGAGCTAGTGTCTTCCCTAATTGGTCAAGTAAGTTATATTGCGACTTGGAAGTCTGTGGTGTCTGATGTGATGGAGGGACTTGGATGGTGATCTTGGTCTGATGAGTGTTAACAATACACTCGGGAGTTTTATTTATGGAAATGGTATTGACTTGCTCATCAACTGCCTGAAGGTGATTTATGATTTTGCCACTATAATCATGCTTAACATTAGCATAGTTGGCTGAAGTATTGGTCTTGTTACTCAAATTGGGGGTGTTTCATTTCCCATGGTCATGTAAAGGATTTGAAAAGACCTTGTGATCAGTGTTTGAAGATGTAAGTTTATGTCCACTGACTTCAATAGTTCTATTATCAAAAAAGTCTTATATGATGTTTTTCAGTTGACGACAATTTTGTAGGCTATGTCCTTTGGTCCGATGGAAATCACAAAAGGAATTATCATCCCACCAAGATGGTTTGAATTTCCCTGGATCGTATTATCTTGGCTCTTGAAGCTATATAAGATTATGTTGCAACAGTTGTTTGAAGACTGACTCGATGGGTTCCCCGAGGGGAGTGAACTCATGTTTTGGAAATCGTCTCTGTTATTGTGGTTGTTTGGTGTTTTGGGTAGTGTTGGGGGTTTGGTTGGTGGCGTTAAGTGTGTTGGTAGAGGGAACATTTCCTCTAAGTGTGATGATTGGTCCTTCTTGTAAATTCTTTGCATCAACTACCCCATCATTGGTAACCTTTTTATTCTGAGACCAAAACTTGTTTCTATCATTGGGTGTGTTCTACACATTCGGATTTATGTCGGGTGTCTATGTCTTAAGTTCTCCTTTGTCAATGAGATCTTTTTCTAGTATGAGCCCATTTTCCACTAATTATGTAAAGGATGTGCAACAATGTACCCTCAACTCACTTCTCAATTTTGGGTTGAGGTTTTCTTGGAACATAGTGACCTTCTATTTCTCAAGTATCTCGATAGGACATCGGTTGGCTATAGGTCTCCATCTCTAGAAGAAAGCAATAAAAGTTTCTCCTTCTTCTTGTGTAGTATGACACAAGGTTGCTATGTTAATCTCATGGTCTATGTTAAAGGAGAATTGTTCAATGAATTTCTCAACCAATTTTCCCCATGATTTTATGCCGTAGTCAAGACCTGAAAACCATTCTAGTGCAATTCCAACAAGACTTCTTAGAAAGAGTCTCATAAGATAGGTGGGGTCGTAGGCGACATCTATGCACATCGTAGAAAATTCCCTTATGTGTTCAACTAGATTTCACTTTCCATTGTACTTGGGAAAATTTGGTATGACATACCCATGAGAGAAAGGTGTCATGTACAATGATTTATCGAAGGGAAATGGGCATAAATCCTTTGCTGAAAATTTTTTCTTGGTTGACACTGCCATGTTATCCATCTGTGTTTGAAGTGCATGCATTTGTGTCTGCGGAACGTCAACTTGAGTTAATGATGTGTTGATTGGATTATTTGGGTCTATGTATGTGTTTTGAAATCCAACATTTTGTGATGGATTTTGGTTAAATGTTGATATGTAAAGTAGATTTTGATTAGGAATGTTAGTGAATGGGTTTTGATTCGAAATCTGCAAGAATGAATTTTGATTTGGGGTTTGTGTAAATGGATTTTGATTTGAAATCTATGAAAATGGATTTTGACTTGGGGTTTGTGTAAATGGATTTTGACTCAGAATCTGTGAAGTGATGGGTCAATTTCCATATTGAAAGGAGGGTATACCTCTTGTCTATGAGACTCCAATTTGTGGTATAGTACTAGCGAAATTAACATTGGGTATAGTTGTTGTCTGTGGAATAGTGCTAGTGACATTGATACTTGGTATAGGAGCTGATGTTCTAGATTTTTTTTTCCCAACAAGAGGACCAAAGGGATTGGACAATGATGCCCCTATGGTGAAATTTAGCCCATGTGTTGAGGTAGGTGTACCAAATGGAGATGTGTGTATTATTGAAGCACTTTGTGTAGGTCCTCCAAATGGTATAGCAATAGTCACTTGAGGTATAGTAGCACTAGTGGTAGTGGTGTTTGTCCCTGGGTAGATGCAATTTGCAGGGTATGAATATCAAAACCAGGAGGTAGTTTGGCACCTTCTGCTAGCAATTTGGCTAAGTATCGTTGAGGATCATTTGCTAGATAGTCATCTACAAAGGAAGCAAACTCAGGGTACTGTGCAACAGCATCTATGTCTTCCACTACGACACTTCCTTGTGTGTCTCTAGTAACAAATTTCTCTAACAAATTCTTGTGAGGTCTTGATGAAGATGTCCCTGAAAAGGGGTTTGAGAATGGATTGATGAATTCGTTTGGATCAGCCATCTTTTCTCTTTCTTTCCTTTTCAATCTTGTTTCAACCATGTAATGAAAAATCAAAGTGCAAGTGATGCAAAATCTAAGTCTATGGATGATTATGACTCTAATCTATTTTTTTGGGATTTTTTGAATATAAAGGATGAATGTATGTAGTTATTTTTTTGGTATTTTCTCTACAAATAAGGTATGTCTAAAATGACACTATTCTCGGATGACAGTGTCTAAATATGCAAAGTTCTAAGTGATCAATTTGGAAGATTATAAAAGAGGTTATCTATCAACTAAATCTTAACCCAGGTTTCAATTTAGTTTTGACAAAGAACCTTCGTAGGACTAGAACTAAAAGATAAGGTGAGCTCCCAAACTAGACTGATGAGCTGGAAGGACTCACATGTAGGACAAAAGATATGATGACTAGGTTCAATGACAACGTTTGTTGAATCAAGGGTTTATCTAAAGCATGAAAGGTTCCTATCTAAAAATCTACAAAAGATGATCTCTCTAAAGGATATAAAGACCCCTAAGATGAAAGTAAGATCTATGACTAGGGTACCTATCGCTATGATTGAATGATTCCTAAAGGATGTAATCGTGCAAATTTTGAGTGAAGTTTCTAGTTTTTTTCCAAGATTCGGTGAAAAAGGATAAGTTAGATACTGGTTTGACTATTTGTTCTTGGTCTGACAGTAAATTTAGGTTTTATGATACTTAGAAAAATGTGTTGCAGAATTTAACAGTTGTGGTTTTCTTTCTCAATTGTTGTTTTCTGGTAAATTCAGTTTTAGGTATCAGACATATGCAATTTTGTTTGTAGCAGATGCGATTTAGGGTATCAATTTTGACTCTATACTAATCAGGTGTGGTTTTCAAGACTATGACTGTGTACTGGTAAAAGTGGGTTGGTTCTGTGACAAGGGCATATGCATCATTCTAGACTGCAGATGTGGCTCACCTATTCAGATGCGTCACAAAAGGTATCAATTGTGGGTTTTCCAGTAACAAAGGTAATGACAGATGTGACTGAGATATCATATGTAGTTTTCCACTAAGCAGATGCAAGCTATTCTGGAAAATGTGACTCAGATTCTAGGACATGCAAATTGGACTCAATTTTTGATAGATGCGACTCAAGTTTAAATAGATGTGAATCAAATGTAAATTGGACTCAATTTCTGACAGATGCGACAAACTTTTTAACATATGCGACTCTAAGTAACAGTTGTGTTTTTTTGGTGAACAGTTGCGGTTTTCCAGTGAATGACAATATAAACTGACTATGTTTTGTGATCAAGTTTTACTGAATAAAAACAATCAGAAGATAATGTATTTTTAGTTTGACGATCATGAAGATGTGTAATTCCAAAAAAAAGTACAATCCTAAGGCTATGAAAGACAATACTTGTTGAGTTCTCACTTGGGTTTTACCCTAGCTACGCTTATTCAAAGCAGATGACTAGTAGCTTGACCCCACTGACTCCCCTCCACGGCTCAACACTTCATTCAGGGTATCCAAGCTATAGTACCCATGAAACTCTCATGGAATACATCTCATCTCTATTATAAATCGTAAGAACGTGAGACAGCTTCATAGGTCTAACCTATTGCACTAGAAAATAGAAGGTTTTTGGCTTACTAGAAACAATGGTGTTTAGTATAGACATTCCATTCATAGGGTATCATCCATGCAGCAAGAGACCATTATTTCCCTTCTTTTCGAAACAATACTCAAGATACTAGAGCTTTCCTCAAGTACCCACTTTTATATACCGGCTGGAAATCGTTCGGGTTCAGCGTGTTACCGGTCTGAGTCGTCTTGGGGTGAGTACTTTTTCCCACCAAGACAAACCCAATTTCTAGAGTCAGTAATAGGTTCTCTTGCACCCATGATTGTGTGAATGTGCAAGGGGAGAGGATACTTCTATATACTAAATCGCGGGGTACTAACAAAGTGTTCCTTCACACCAAACATAGTAGATAGTAGTAAATTTTAAACCCAAATGACAATTTTCTAATCTACCAAATAGTTCGTTTCAAAATAGTCTTCGACACATGTCCTACAAAACAATTCATCAGTAGTTTTGAATTGGTCTTCGTCGATCGTCCTACAAGAGGGGTTTCAAAAACTTGTCTTCTATGCTACATCCTACGAACACTATGTTAACTCTTTAAAAAACACGCTACAAATAAACAATTAGCTAAAATAAAAACACAATGAAAAACTGTAAATCAAAAATTGAACCCAGAGATTTCACCAGTCAGATGCATCATGCAGAGTAGCATATGCGTTGCAGATATTTCACCAGTCAATTGTGTCACAAAAAGCCACAAATAAGTCAAATTTTGTCAAATGTGTCACTATATTTGGAAGATGTGGTTCGTAATATCAATTGTATCGTTTGGTCTATTAGATGTGTCAAGCCATATGATACCTGAAAAAATTGAATAAAACGTCTACAAATTTGCAAAGAACGTGTCTTCATGTCGGGTTCACTAATATAACATCATGAAAACAAAGTGGGATTAAAGCAATAACAAAGAAATTAAAATCGAATTGTAATCTAAAGATAAACAACAAAGCACAAAGAAAGCATAAACATAAACAAAGAGCGATCTCACCTAGTATCTGCATCCTTCCATGAATGACCTCAATTGTCCTTCTCCATTTTGCCATGATGGTATTATTTACCTCAGATTTTCAATATCTGTGCAAGTATAGCCTTGATTTATGTGATTATAGAAAAATATCGAAGATTCAACAAGTGCTCCAAAAAACATCAAATTTTGGGAGGAGTTAGAATGATGAAGGTCAGGTCAATTTATAGAAAATTGATCATTCAAATGAGAGGCCGAGATCGAAAGATAGATAGATGATTCAGATTAAAGGATTTGACATGCATTGAGATAAGTGTTAGTATTGACGTGAGTGATAAAACCTAAGAATAGAGATCAAGATTAAATAATAATTTAATCTCTAGTTGAAAGTATTCGAAAATTAGAAGAATAATGTTTGCATGATAAGGATAAAGATAGATTAACAGAAACAATATGTTCGAACGCACGCATCAATTAATTAATTAAATAAAGATATTTAATTAATAAATGTGTACTTGCATAAGAGTTAAAGCTAGATAACTAATTGGTTATGACAAAGAGTTTATTCGTAAAAGACAATCAGTCATTAAATCAGGAGATAACTGACTGATTTAAATAGATATCGAGTGAAGTGGAAATGAATAGTTAGATAACTTAGACAATTATCTAAATATAGAGGAATATGTCCAAAATAGACTTTTATGAATTAAATGATTTATTTAATTCAACATTCAACATTTAGAGATTAATTAATTAAATAAGATTTATTTAATTGAGTAAAGAAAAGGTTAAATGAATAATTAAATAATTAAAGTATTTATTTAATTATAGTTGAAAATATGATAAGGATAAATTAAATAAGAATTTATTTAATTTAAGGAGGATAAAGTTAATTAGTGACGTAATTAAATAAAGAATGTTTATTTAATTAATCAAAGTTTGAATAAAGACAATATGAATTAATTAAATAATTGAGTTTATTTAATTAATAGAAGAATAAATGTTAGAATGAATCAATTAAATAATTGAAAGTTATTTAATTAATAGATGAGAAAAGACTTTAGAAATTAATTAAATAATTAACATTATTTAATCACAACCATGAAAATATGAATTATGAAGAAATTGAAGTCACGGGCTTAGACCAAATTTCAGTGTCTACAGTGATGTATGTATATATGTATGATGATGTATGTATATGCTTATATGGATGATATGGATGATATGTATGATGGCTAACGTGTATGATGCAAGATGTGATGGATGATTTATGACTTTATGTGCTATGGATATGGACCTAACATGTGGCGATGTATGTAATGTGTTAATGACATGGACTAATATTGAAATGAATGGATAATAAAATGAATCTAAGATGCTTAGAATAACCAAATATGATTAATATAAACAATTTAAAATGCAATGAACCTATAATGTGGGATGAGAGTCAATTCAATTCCTTACAAACACTAATAGATAAAAATGAACCTATAATGTGGACATGGCTTTGCATTATGATGGACATAGGCGGTAGATTGACTTTATTTGTTGTCATGCTTGCTTTAGCTTATAAAAATGAAGGTGTGTGATATATGAGTGAGAACATGAGTGTAAATAAGGGCTTGCATTGTGATGAGGGTCAATGGTAGATGTTTTGTTGGTTTAATGGCAAGTGCTTCCCTATAATCATTAGAAAATTAAGGGAGAATGGGTGTGAAACTGCACCTATCAAGAACTGTAGGTATCATGAGAAGAAGAGGGGATGGAAGGTGAATGTTTGCACAACCCAAATCATAGGTCATAAGTGAGGTATAGATGCAATGCAATAGAATTGAACATGAAATGCAATCCTAATGCAATTTTCCATTTTCAAAGCACTGATTTTTGCTATAGCATAAGACACCAGGTGCTAGGGTATGTAACCAAGGAAAGTTAGTGTCGAATGCATAAAACAAACACAACAGACAAGAAGGCTATCCCAACACCCCAAAGTTGTGAAGACCTTGGTTGGGCTAGGCATTGGGATAACCACAAGCACAAAAGGATTCCCCAGCATAACACAAGACCACAGGATTCTTGGTGGGTATTATGTGGGACAACCAAGAAGACAACAACAAAGTAAAGATCAAGATATGCCCCTATGTTTACTAGTCAAAACACACCATGACATGATAGATCATGGCAGCCTTGAGAAGTTATGATAGGGAGCTCAAATGATAAACAAAATCCAAAAGTATCAAAAGATCACAATCAATTTCAAATTTCCTTTTCCATACGATCGAGAGGATGGATGGGATTGATGAGGTCTATTAGGAAGGATGCATCCTATTGAGACCAAAGATGGATACTAAACTAAAATATCAATATGACGCAGGATACTTGAAACCAAGTGAACCTCATGATACTATTGGATCTCATTTGTGAAGAACTAGCTAGATAATGACATACTTAACGAAATGACACAAGACACGAGACACAAGAAAAACACACCCTAAAGACCTAGGGGTTTGGGGGTCGATCAAATATTAGCCTTTCCTACATGAAAGCGTAGAGTCCTCATAGTTCAAGAAAATACCATGGATAAAAAGAAAAAAGATGACAATGGAGATGAGTGATGAAGGAAAAAGACTGGATGGACAAAAGGAGCCTCGGGGGTGGATCAAATGATCAACCTTTCCTACATGAAAGCATAGGCGCAACGTAGTTCGAAAAGGACAAAAATACCAAGATGACAGGATTGTTGATGGTGTTTTCTGCACAGCAACAACTCAGGTAGAATATGAAATCCTATCTCTCTTGAAAGGTAAATCTCTATCAACAAGCCTCAAGAGATAACCCCAAGGTCTCTAATGTCAAGTATTGATAATGCATAAACAACTCAGTTATAAATGTGAAAATGATGGTAATCACAATGGGACCTTACTACAAGAAAAATACTAAATCTCAATTTATCAGATCTAACAATGTGATGATACTTCAATCCTAAATCTAACCCAATGATAAATGAAATAACAAAAGATAAGGGTTTCAAAGAGATTTCTAGATTTAAATACTACTCCTAAGATTAACAATGCAAATGATTAACACTTGAAATGGACCAATCCCTCAAAAATTGATTTCTATTTGACCTAGATAAATTTGTAATCTTATAGAAGCAATGCAATCTTCTAAGGTGTTAAGATTTTCAAATCATGAACATTTATTCAAACAACCCATAGACAATCGAAATGAATAAACCCTTACAATTGAACTAAGCACAATGAATATAAAAGTCTAGGCTAACTTTGCAAAGCAACTAACAATCAGTTGGTTGTGAAAAGTATGGACTAGGGATTGCTGCAACACTTCAAATATCAAACCAAAAACATCATTGAATCAAATCTAACTCTAAATATCTAAATATTAGATTTCCTCAAAGAAATTCTAAAGATAGAATAACAATAACCATGCAATACAAGAAGAACACAAGTATGGCACCAAATCACAATGTCATTACTTGCATCAAATTATCCATTGTAGCAACAATTCCAGCTTTCTGTTACAATATTTGCTTGAGAACAACTACTCACTAACTCTTGCTCTACTTAATTCACTCTAATATTAGCTATCTCTCTATTTGTCTATGTCTATATTTCTAGCCCTTACAAATGAGGCAAAATGCCATATTTATAGAAAACCCCTAAAACATGTTGGCCTAGCCAGGTTTTTACTATAATAATTGGCCACCAAAACAAGTCAGCCAAGAGAAATTCAAATGAAATAAAATATGAATTAAATGTATGAACTTCATCCAGGTCAGCCTGGGATCTCCAATGCAGCTTGGACCAATGCATGCAAAAATAATAGGGAAGCACAAATCTTGATGTAGCCCAGCATTAACTACCTTTCCCTTTGTCTTTATTTTGATCTAGCATTTCATGTACCTTCAAAAGCACCCTATCCAATTCAACCACAGGTGGTAAAGGAAAAACCTTTAGTCGACTCTCAATTGATGTAATATCATCCCTTGATTGTTTCACCGATTTATCCCACTCAACCTTATATGTTAGGTATTTATCAATGACAGCAATGTAGGTGGCTGCATCATCTAATTGGTGCTCAGTAACAGAATCATCACTGACTGGAGCATAAACATCATGCCACCACTTTCTCAACTGTTCTAAGCTCAAATACTTAGGTGCAATCTTCCTTCTCCTTGTCATTATCTCAAAGAAAGCAATGTAGCCATTATAGACACCAGTCAGGGTGTCATCAATCTATCTCCTCTGCTTATAGATCTTCAAACCATTCCCAAGGTTCAACATCTCTGGAGGAAGGGAGAATTTTATCACTTATAATCTTGTCCTTGGTATACTCCATGATGGTTTTAGTTTTCTGCAGCAGGAGATCTGTATCCTCTTTGTCCTGAGCTAACACCTCCTTCAACCAATCAGTTTCCCTCATAGCATCTTTTCTTGTTGATAGAATGTCCTTAATAGCTTCATTTCCTTTAGTTCGTACCCCTTGTAGCCAATTTGCAGTAGCAAGAGTGGAAGCTTTCATCCTTTCCAATTCGGTGATGGTTTCCTGAGGTAAGGGATTTGCAGCAAAAGATGAGGGGTTAATGGATTGCAAAGGTTTCATCAGATCTTCCAAACATTTCTTAAGTCCCTCAATCTTCTTCTTCAACTTCTATTTAGTTTTCATTTCTTTCCTCAATCTACCCAAGATGACTGCACTAGGACCCTGATATTATTCAATGTCTTGCTCAATGGAAGTGGGCCCTAAATTGAAAGTCTGCACAATGTAATCTTTTGCAGTTACCTCATCTCTATTCTTATTTGGAGTAGGAGTTGCAATATGAACCACCCTATTGCTTGCCTCATCCCTTTCAATCCTTGAAACAACCATGTCCTTCTTCTTACCCTTATCCTTTCCAATCTTGCCCAGCAGCTCATCCCAATTGGGTGGGGTATCTTCAACAACAACCTGCTTTCTCTTGATCTCCTTTTCCAACCACTCTGGAACAGTAGACTCTAACTGCACTTCGCTCTATCTCACCTCCTCTTGTTGATCCTGAGGCACTTCCTCATTCAAACCCTATTTCTTAGGAACTTCTTCAGCCTTACTCTCCCTTTCTTCAGTGTATTCCTCTTTGTGTTCAGGGGATGGAACCTCCATTGCCTCTTCCTCTCTATGAGGAGATTTAACCTCTTTAGTTCTAATAGATGACTCTTCATATGCAACCAAGGGAGACTGCATCACCTTTTCAACTTTTACCTTTGCACTATACAGCTCACCCTCATGAAATTCTTCTCCCTTAGTTTCTGGATGATCTTCAGCTTTCTTAGATTCATCTAGTTCATTTTGAGCTTTAGGGACACCATCATGTTGTTTTTCATGAGAAGTAATTGGAGGAGGTTCTGCTTTGGGCACACTATCCTTAGGAGAAGGAGTCCTTGACTTCCTTGTATACACCTATATCTTTTCTCCTAAACTTTCTACATTTACCACAGGTGGATCCACTTCTTCTCCATCCTTAGAACCTACCTTTTGGGATAATCTTACAATTCTTCTCCTTTTAGGCACAAGAACATCGACCTCAAGATTCTGCTTTTCAGTTTCTTCCTTATCGAATTTCTTAGCCCTTGACCTTTTCTTAGTAATTGGCTTTCTCTATTTTTCTGCTCCTTGGGCTTGCTCCTCTTGAACACCCTTAATCTTGATCTTGAAAGGGGAGCCTACCTTTTCTTTGCCTTTAAGATCATGTTCTGATAATTCTTCAAAAGTAGAGTGAGGGTCCAAGTCCCCCATTAGATCAAAGGTGCACTTCACTCCTCCCTCATTCTCTAGCTCCCATATCTTATGTTTTAGCCACATCCTAGTAAACTTGGTGACTGGATCCATTATTTTCCCTAATTCTGTCTTTTCTTCCTCTAACCATTGCACATCACCAATTGGCATGTCTTTAACTACTTCATAAGCGTGACCCTGAATCAAGTCTCCATCATCCTCAAGTTGATCCGGGACTTCCCTTACATTGTATAGTCGGACTGATTCAACTGGGAGCTGAGAGAACCTCTTCTTCCTTACTTCATACTCATCACTACAGTTAGCCTAGTAATCTTCTAACTCAACCTTATGGCTGTATTCTTTGTTGGCTCTCTTTTGGGCTTCACTTGTGATCTCAAACCTTTATCTCTTGGAGTGGAAGGATAAACCAAGAGCACTCGTCTCCTCAGAAGCCTGGGAAAAAATAATGGAAGGACAAGCCTCTCTAGTGCCAATCCTTAATGGGAAATCTCCACCAAAACCAATTTTATGCTTGTCCCTCTTGACAATGGCATCAAAATCACATATTTATCTAGTTACCTTCAGAAGTAGAATGTGATCGGTAGGGTACCTAGGAAGTCTATAAGGAGCCCTTTGGCAACCATCAATCTGGATGTATGAAAATTTTGGGAACTAAATAAACCAAGCCCCATATTTCTTGATGAGCTCTTTTGCTTGGTCTGAAATCCTTATATGCTCTGCACTTTGAAGCAATCTGGTGATATGCATGGTCAATGCATCATTCACCCTCCTATAGCTTGAGCTTCCTAGGTGCAATTGAGGGTAAACCTCATAGATAACATCCTGCCCAAAGATCCCCTTTGTACTTAATCCCTTGTAGGGATGAAATCTTGCAAGTGCATAGACCAAGTACGAGGTCATTGTGAAGGTCTTAGTTTGTAACACATTGGACAACTGTTCATGGATCATCCTACTAATCACACCTGCCAAATGATAGTTAATCTTCTCTTGTTCCATCCTCACAATAGCGTGGCACATCCAATTTTCAAACATACATGTGTTCCTCAATCTGACCACCCTGCTAAGCAATGTGATGGCATCATAGTATTCCTTCTTAAACTTTGCTTTGAATAGCTGCTTGGGAAATTTTGAATAATGGGACTTGGGCTTCTCTAGCCAGGAAGGGCTTCTCTAGCCAGGAATTGATAAGCTGTTGTGATTTCACAGTCTCCTCTTCATAATACTTCTTAGCTACCTCCATGTTGAAGGCCACCACATGGGATCTATCTGGCATGTCAAAGGTCTATGCTATGGAAACCAGATTCAGATTTCCTACAACTCTTCCTTGAGGACCAATAATTCTTTGTGTGTCCTGGTCATAATGTCTGGTGCACTTGAGGACAAGCTCATAGCAATAAACTGTGGAAGGAAAATTGGCTACATGTAACAAGCCTGACTCCATTCTTCTAGCCACTACAGGAAGATCCTGTGCCGCCATTCTGCCTTTGAACTCCTCATAGTCCCATAGTCCAACATTGGTATCTGTTACTTCTGACCAAATAGAGGTGATCTTACTCTCTGGTATATTTCTATTGATGTCCATCTTGATTCTTTATGCCTCAGATACAGAAGACCCCTCCATGTTGCTCTTAACCTTTCCAACTATTACCTTGCTAGATTTAGCCTGCACTTGATAAACAAACCATAATAAAAACCACATGAAAGCAATGTTAATCCATCAAAACACCATTAAAATGAACCCCATATAAACAAGGTGTCATTAAATCTCAAAATAGAATGATCATATTAAACTTTGGGTTTCAGGGCCATCCGTGAAATCCAAGCCAGGGAGGAATTTCAGAGAATTCCAGGCCAGATGGATTCCAGCCAAATGAACATGAAAACACCAATTAGAAACTCAATCTAATCATTATCAATCAATAAGCAGCATGTGATATCTCAAAATAGCACCAATTAATCATAAAATGCACCATTACTACTAACAAATCAAGTTATTCCATATTTCTTCATATTTCATCAAATTTCGGGAAAATCTAGATGGGACGGATTTCAGCGAGGAGAAGGCTTTCAACAAAATTCAGAAAAAACTGGGAACCAAGGATTTCGGGAAAATCTGGATCCAAAGGAAATCCACGGATAAGGTAAAACTCTGAAAGTACGTGAATTCTGAGAAAACGAAGGGAATGGGGAAAATCCGCTAGAGCTGGAAAATCCTAAACCAAGGGATAAACCCAAACTTTAGCATTAAATCACGATTTGGCTCAATTTCATGGTTCGATCCTAAATTCCAAGAATCTAGGCCTGAGACAAGATTGATTTTGACCCTCTATAGATTTTATTTGCATAGTAGGCCAGTTTTAAGGTGAAATAAGATGACATGGTGATGCCCTAGGCACCAAACCCTACAGGTCCGCCATTAACGCACAAGCAAGCTCAAAATTCAATCATTTCAAGTACTAGGTCCTCACTAGGGAAATCCACAACCCTCAAGCAAGAATTCCCATAATGCAACGAAACAAACAAGCTCGGAAATCACTTGGGAGACCACAAATCAAACAATATCATGCAACCCTAGTATCAAACTCTCAAACATGCAGGAATCAGAACACTGAATAAACCCAAAACACCAAAACAATGCTAACTTTCATCAATCAAAAGTAGGGAAATCATATACATACCATTGATGAAGCGGAATCAATCCCAAAAATAGTAAATGCAAGTTTAATGGTGCTCCACAGAGAACAACAACAAAATGCACAGGAAATCACCAGCACAAGCCACAACTCGCACACTCAGTGCTCTAAATCAAATCCAATTCCTTCAAGAACAAACTCCTTAGCTCACTCAATCACAAAAAATAAGGCATAATGGCACAAAAGACCTCAAAAATTTGATTAAGTACACCCCTTTACAATCAGTACAAATGCCATTAATGCTGCTGACAAGACAACAAAGCGAACCCAGGAACTCGACAACAGGATGAACTTCAGAAAAATTTGGCCCACATGGAATTTCGTGAAGACCTAAAATCTCTTAACCGCAGCATTCAGCCAGAACTCGAGCAGGATCCAGGAAAATCCGGATGGGGTGGAAAATCCCGAATTGGGGTAAAAACCCGAAATTCACCCAGAACTTAAGATTTTCAATAAATGACTTAGGGGAATTGCTTAGGCAATCAAAATAAACATTGAAGCAAATGGCCAAACAAGATAAATCCTCAAAAAGGGCCAAGACACCAAAAACCAAAGTGAAAGAGGGTCTCTACTTTCAGCGAGGCGTGTGTGTGAAAACTGCACAACAAGGATGGGATCTAAATGAAGACTGACAAGATGAGGGAACCTAGATGGAAGCAAAGGACTGACATGACGACAAGGAATGATGACACAAGCTCAAATTAGGATAAAAGCTTAGGATGATAGATAGTAGATGAAGCTCATCCAATTCTCAACCAAAATATACCAAGCGACCAAATGATGGATGCGGATGGAAGGACAAGACCGATAGAATGATAGGATATGAGATCAGGATAGGTGGATGCATAAAGTAACTAGGATGCAAGGTAGATAATGATTAAGCCTTGTACGAATGGCACCTATGACCAAGTTTTCACCAAACGTACCTATCCAAGGTGCCACCAGGGGTGGTTTTCAGCATAGGACAAATTATTTCTCTTTACTATTTTTTGGATTTTTCTAATTTTTTTATTTTTTGACAATTTTTACTTTTTATTTTATTTTTTGGATTTTTACAGGATAGGATACCCCTACTAACTTAAGTGTAGAACCTTTTCAGGTGCATGATTTTAATGGGCTCCTCTAGGGGATCTCCTTCAGGTGTGGAAATTCTGTATGCCCCTAATCCATATTTTGTTGTGATGACATAGGGACCTAGCCAATTTGCTTTAAATTTTCCCTTCTTATCTCGATCTTGTTCAGTGCGTTGATTTTCCTTAAGGACTAAATCACCAACATTGAATTGGCAAGGATGGACCTTCTTTTTGTAGCTTCTTTTCAAATGATTTTGATATGCTTGAAGATGGCCGTACGCTTTAATCTGTCTTTCATCGAGGAGTTCTAGTTGACTGAGTCTTGTGACCCAAGCATCTCCGTCGCTGATAGGATTCTTCAAGGAGATTCTTAGTGATTGGATTTCTATGTCAATCAGCAAGATGGAATCGGCACCATAAATGAGAAAATATGGAGTGGCACCAATAGGAGTGCAGATGGAGGTGCGGTATGCCCAAAGGGTAGGGTGGATGTGAAGGTTCCAATCTCAACCAGTATTGTTGACTACCTTTTTAAGGATCTTGATGAGGGTTTTGTTGGTGGCCTCCACCTGACCATTACCTTGAGGGTAATAGGGTGTGGACCAATGATGTTGGATGTGGAAGGTTTTGCAGAGATGTTTCATGGCTTGGTTCTTGAATGGTTTTCTATTATCGGAAATGACGGTGGGCGAGACTGGCATAGCTTCCACCCACTTGGTGAATTACTCAATTGCAGTGATGATAAAGGTATGGACATTAGAGGATAGGGGATATATCTTGTCGATCAAGTTGAAACCCCACTGAGAAAAGGGCCATGGTGCTATGAGTGGCTAGAGATCCTGTGTAGGAGCATGTATCAAATCTGCATACTGTTGACAAGGTAGGTAGTTCTTTATGAACTCACAAGAATCATGTTCCAATGTAGGCCAGTAGTATCCCGCTCTGAGAATTCTCTTAGCTAGTGCCATATTGTTTGAATGGGCCCCACAAAAACCACTATGTACCTCTGTTAACGCAGTGTGGGCTTCGGTCTCATTTAGACACCTGGCGAGGGTTCTATCATACCCACGACAATAAAGAGTATCACCTACAATAGTGTAACAGGATGTATGTTGGATGAATTATTTTCATTAGTTGTGTGTCAGATCAGGTGGGAGGATGTTGTCATGAAGGTAAGCGTAGATGCCATGATATCATGGTGACATAGGACCTACAATGTCACACACCATCTCACTTTCTGGGATATTGTAAGTGGGGATTAAGAGTTGTTCAATGAGGAACTCACACTCTATTCGATCTTTAGGCATGTCAATTAGGGAACCAATGGTAGCCATTGCATCCGCTGCTTTGTTCTGTGCTCTCAGAATATGGTCAAACTGGATGGAAGTGAAATACTTTTTGAAGTCATCTACCATGCACTTGTAAGGCAACAACTTTTCATCTTTCGTCAAAAACTCATCATTGACCTATTTGATGATTAACTGATAATCACCAAAGACTCTTAGGTGAGTGATATGCCATTGGATTGCAATTTTGAGGCCAGTAAGAAGAGCTTCATATTTAGCTATATTATTTGTACATGGAAAAGCCAACCTAAATGACTTCAGTATATAATCACCTTGGGGGGTGACAACCAAGATTCTTGCCCCCGATCCATTGTGTGTGTATGACCCATCAAAATAAAGTGTCCATGTGGCTACTTCTATTACTGTAAAGACCCCTTCATCAGGAAATTTTGTGACCAGAGGATAAGCAACTACCAAGGGAGCATCTTCTAGCTGATCAAAGATCACTTGTCATTTAATAGCTTTTCAATCCACATACTCTATATCAAACTCACTTAATAGCATAACCCATTTGGCCATGCGACCAATCAAAGTTGTCTTGGATAACAATTATTTAAGTGGGTGACTAAGCATGTAATGTCAGAGTTTTTGTGAATTGAAAACCACAGCTAGGAAAGCTTTTTCCATCAAGGAATAATTGAGTTCATGACCCACTAGGGTCCGACTGATGTAGTATATTGCTCATTCCTTTGATGACTCATCATGTTGTGCCAACAATGCCCCCAGTGCTACTAAAGTAGCAGAAATATACAACAGGAGTGGTTTACCAGGAATTGGTGGCATAAGGATAGGTGGGTGAGCCAAATATTCATTGATCTTGTCAAAGTCGAGTTGACACTGTTGATTCCACTTAAAGGAAATATCTTTTTTTAGGGGATGAGTGAATGACTGGCATTTGTCAGCTAATTGAGCTATAAACCGCTAGATGGATTGCAGCTTACCTTGAAGGCTCCTTAACTACTTGAGATTATGTGGTAGAGGCATATCCATGATTGCCTTGACTTTTGTTGGATCGACCTCTATGCCTCTACTAGAGATAATGAAACCCACTAGTTTTCCTAATGTGACTCCAAATACACACTTCTTCGGATTTAGCTGTAGTTTATAATGCTCTAAACGCTCAAAGATCTTTTTAAGGATTACCAGGTGCTCTTCCCTTGTTCTTGATTTCCATAATAGATCATCAACATAATCTTCCATTATGATGTGAATGAGATCGTGGAAGATAACAGTCATGGCACGTTGGTAGGTGGCCCCCACATTCTTAAGGCCAAAGGGCATGACATTATAGCAGAACGTGCCCCAAGGTGTGATGAAGTTTGTTTTATGTTGATCTCCAGGTGCAATTTTGATCTGATTATATCCAGAGAAGCCATCCATGAGGGAAATCATCTCATGCCCTACAGTTAAGTCTACCAACATGTCTATGTTTGGAAAAGGGAAATCATCTTTGGGATAGGCTTTGTTGAGATCCCAAAAATCTGTGCAAACCCTGATATTCCCGTTTGGTTTGGAAATTGGTACTACATTGGAAATCCATTTAGAGTAGTCAATGGGTCTTATGAATCCAGCTTCTAATAGCTTCTCCAACTCTTTCTTGACCAGTAGAGCTACTTGGGGGTGCTTTTTCCTGAGTTTTTTCTTGACAGGTTTAGCATCAAGATGTACGTCCAGATGATGTACTACTAGAGCAGGATTGAGACCCAACACCCGACATATCTAAATATGTCCATTTGAAATTGATAATGCCTTCTTTGAGAATTTGGGTGATGGTAGAGTATTCTTCCTCTGATAGTGCTTGGGATACATATGTGATTTTGGGATCCTCTTTAGTTCCCAAATTTACTTCTTGTGTTTCCTCGATCAGAATGGATGATCTTTCAAACAACTGATTTTCTACAAGGGGAAGATGAATTGTCCCCATCTTCCAGCGCCTCATCAAGGTTTTCGCTGTCAGATACACCCTTTGTTTTTACTTTTTCGAAGTCACAAAGCACCTCGAGGAGGTTTTTGCTAGGTGACCCTTTTTTATTTTACTTCTTTTTACTTTTGCAATTAGGGCATTCATCTTCCCCCAATCCCATAAGATGTACGTACTAATCCACTAAGGGAAAGGTTTCGATAGGTGCGCTACCATGTAGGTCCTAATCTATGAGTTCAAGATGATGAAGGGATAGGCTAATGGTGCAAACGGATAGGCATTCGAACATGGAAGAGAGATCTACGTGATCTACATCATTGTATGCATGTATGATGGATTCTTCTTCTGGTATGTCTTTGAGGAGACTGTTGTCCACACTGACATTGTTAGAGGCACTAGACGATACCATTGGACCCTTTTGTTTGTTATCATAGCCCAAACCCAAGTTTCTTGGATGCACATAAGTGTCGATCGGTTGTCCTCTGCCTTGCTCTTCAACACCAAGCCCCCCCCCTTGATAATTGTTTTTCTCTGCAAACTTAGAGGGAAAAGGATAAGTCTCTTGGAAATATTCTTTCAAGGGGGGAGAGGGTTCAAGTTCCTCACGATATACTCATTGACTGATGTCATCTTCTGGTGTGTCTTGCCTTAACCCAAGAGAGCGAAAGGTGCTAGATCCCACATTTTTGGAGCTCAAGGTGATCATCTTCTCTTCTTCCTTCCATATAGATTGAGAAGGTTGGCCATATTTGTGTGGTGGGGGTGGAATGGTTGCCACATTCAAAGTTGTATGCATTTCATATTCACCACAACCCTTGTCAATGATCTGGACTTTGGTAAAGGTGGAATCAGATGTGGATGATGGAGTGGAGGATGTAGTGGCTAGTTTTGGTGGTAGATGAGTGGGATGATGATGTATGAGGTGGTCCCATTTCCACTCCAGGGTAGTAATGAGAATGGGGAAAAGAAGCTTCTAATGCACGGAAATATTCAAACAGTTGAGGGTCCGCGTGTATGGTAACTTTCACCCCATTATATGGGAATTTCAGAAATTGGTGGTATGTGGATGGAATGACTTGCATGGTGTGAATCCATGGATGACCGAGGAAGAGTTTATAAGGGAGTTCTAGATCAAGGACATGACATGTAGTGTATTGCACTACTGGCCCAGCTTGAATTGAAAGACAGATTGTCCCTTCAAAATCACTCTCTACATTATCATATGCCTTGATAGTGATGACTTGGTTATTCAAGTCAGTGTGGATGTATCCCACCTGTTTTATGAATTTCAATGTGCAGAGATTCAGGGCAGAGCCATTATCTACCAAGACCCTCTTTACTTTGTGATGATTTACAAGGACTTCGAGATGGAGGGGATGATTATGGTTTGAGTCAATGCAGGGCAAGTCATTTTGGCTAAAACCTAGTTGATAGGTTGTTGAGAGGTGTCCTACCAATGCTTGAAATTGTGTAGGGTCTATTTCATTGGGAACTCGAGTGCCATGTAAGGATTTAGTTAGGATTTCTTGGTGTATGGGAGAAGACTTGAGAAAATCCAGAATGGATATCTGGGCTGGGGACTTTCTTAGATGATCAAGAATGTTGTATTGAGAACTTACAAGCGGCAGCTGGGTGGATGTAGAGGCTCCAAGAACTATGATACGGGTTCAGCGGGTTGTAACAGCACATTGTGGATCCTTTCCTTTTACGTGTATCATAGACACACATGGCTCTACCTATTCAATATGCATTATGATGCCTTGATAATCAAATGACACATTTTTGTAATTGATGTTGTTTGTGTTGTTATTATGATCATTGTTGTTATAAGACCTGGGGTTTGAGTTTGATGTGCTAGGACCTTGATTATGCTTAGGAAAAGCGTTTTGATATATCTATAATTGAGCATTGGATGAGGGTGCCATGTGTGTGTCCACATGTATGTCACCTTGATCTATGAGATCCCAGACGTATGTTTTTAAACCCTGACATTTGTTTAATGTATGCCCTTTAATCTTATGGAACTCGTAATACTCATTTTCTTTGTACCAAGTTGGTTTGGGCTTGGATTCGTCAAGAGGCTTGGTCACAGGATATGTGATCGGGTAATTAGCTTGAAGGAGCTTATGGAACACGGTGCTCAAAGGTTCTCCTAGTTGAGTGAATTGATGTTTGTTACTCCCTTGATTGTTCTGATTGGATTGTTGGGGAGGATGTGGTGCCCCTATGGTACTGATATAGCATGAGGATTTGACTACTACGGAGGTGGATATTGTGACTTCTGGGAAGCATTGGCTACCTAGACATGTTTGGTTTCAGTGACACCATCATTGATAGCATTTTTGTTTTTGTTCCAATAACAAGGCATATCCCCAGACGAATTCTCTTTATCAAAGTTAAAAATATTGACTAACCCTTTGGCAATAAGTGCCCTCTCAAGGATAGGACCTTTCTCCACTATTTCCATGAAGGTTGTGACACAATGAAGTTTGAAATTGTGGGCAATATCTAGATGAGAGTTTTTGATGAATATGGTGACCATGTCCTTTTCCCTAAGTGGGGATTTCATCCAACTAGCTAAAGCTCGCCATCTTTGGAGATAGCTTGCAAAAGTTTCTCCCTCGCGCTGCTTTTCTTTCAGGAGATCCAACTTATCGATGTCCTTCTCCAAATTAAAGGAGAAGTGGGAGACAAACTATTTTGAAAGTTGTGCAAAGGACTTGATAGATCCCTTCTCGAGACCCATAAACTAGTCAAGAGCTATCCCTTGTAAACTCCGAGGAAACAACCTCATGAGGTAATTTTCATTATGAATGACTTCTTGACAGTGGGTGTAAAACTCCTGAAGATGAGCCTTGGGGTCTCTTGTTCTTTTATACTTATCAAATTTTGGCATTTCAAAATGCTTCGGGAAAGGAATCGATGAAATTTAAGGATCAAACGGATAGGGAGAAATGTCCTCAAAATTAAACAATTGTTTGTTGGTCCCTACTTGCAAGTCCTTTTGTGCAGCTTTGACTTCTTCCAAATCATTATTGATAGGTGTTGTAGGAGTCAGATTAGATGGATTAGGCTAATTTTATGGAGGATATTGTTGATATGATGAGGACGGTGCAGAAGCAGCTTGATCATAGGCTGGTGTAGGTGTATATGGAGGTGTTTGTTGGTATTGATTAGAATATGTGGATTATGGTTGAGGATTGACGTAAGTTGGATAGGAGGGTCATAGATTTTGATAGTAAGAGGTGGAAGCTACTTGTTGATAAGGTGGTTGTTGTTGATAATATGAAGTGGATGGAGCACCCTGTTGATATTGTGTAGGAGCTTGGTAATACAATGATGTGAAAGCGCCTTGTTGGTATGATGGCAGTTGTTGATAGTAAGAAGTGGATGGAGCACCCTATTGATAGGGTGGTTGTTGCTGAGTGTAGTATGGATTGCATTGGTAATTGTATGCAACATTGGGTTGTTGTGTGGTATACGGGGGTGGTTGTCGATTAGACGGCTGTTGGTAAGGATTCATGTGGAATTGTTGGGGGTTAGTGAAAGGTGGTGGTTGAGATCATGGTGGATTCTGAGAGGCCAGATGGAAATTTGGATTAGGATTGGATGTAGTTGCATAGGCGGTATATGTGCTTCACGGATGGTAGAGATATTGTGTGAGAGGATTACGTTGCATTTGCGTGGGAACGTGTGTATGTTGGGGTGGTTGTTGCTATTGCGGTGGATGTTGGTAAAGTGGGAAAGATGGGATATGTTGTTGTTTTGGGATCACCGTGGAGACACCATGGGGTGAATGTTGAGGTTGTGATGCAGCTTGCATCACTTGATGTGGGGGTTGCGTAAGGACGGTAGTATGTTGTTGCGAAACTGAAACATTTTGTTGTGGAATTGTGACATTTTGTTGCATAATTATGACATTCTACTATGGAATTGTGACATTTTGTTGCAGAGGTGGTTGAGACGAGATAGCAATGGTAGCGATATGTTGTAGTGGCACTTGCGAGGGGATAGAAGGGTGTTGCGGTGGTGCCTGCAATGTAGTGGATTGTTGAGGATTAACAGGAGGCTATTGGAATGTAGGGATGTTACCTTGAGGTGGTGGTAGTAAATAGCCTGCAGGTGTAGGCCCTGAAGGTGGCATTAGTGCAAGGATAGGATTTCCCCCAGTGTTGACGGGTGGTTGACTAGGATGTTGAGGCGGGAGTGGTGGAGTAGATGGAATATTATGTGGCATGTCATAGGCATAGGGGTCGTTTGGATTAGGTGGTGCCGTAGAGGCCACGGATGGGAGACAAGGATAACTTGAAACTTGATGTATCATGGCATTTCTGAACTCGGGGTGGTACTAATTCTCTATAGGTGCACCCTTGGGGACATATGAATTTCCTAGAACATTTTGTGAATTTTGTAGGTCTTGAGGTGCAGGAAGGGTCTGGGCACCAGTATATTGTGACATATCAAAGTCAAGTGACAGTTTCACTCCTTTCATGATCAGAATGGTGAGAATCTTATCCCCACGCTCGTTGAGGAGGTGATCCATCATCTGAACATTGGCAAGATTGCTAAGGTATTTGTCAACCATGACTTCAGGTTGATTGACCAAGTTCTCATCTCCAGATGGTGAGGTGTTTTGAACGTCAGTATTGGATTGTGACGAAGCATCGTTATTAGGATCCTGAGGGATATTTGCACCGTTGTTGGGATCTTGAGGGGTATTTGTAGCATTGTTGGGATCTTGAGGGATATTTGGCTGGGAACCCTAGGCTTGTTGTTATGCCATTTGTTTCTTGGCTTGTGATTGAGTTTGAATGGGCATGAAAGTGCAAAACTACCGAGTGTATTAGGATGAAGCTAAAATCTGAAGTGCAATGCAAAGATGACCTAAAGGATGATAGATTGGATGAGAGATCATTTGATTAGATGATTGGATAGGGATGTGATTGGATTAGATTGGTTGATGAAATGACTAATAGGATTGGATGATGGATGAGATAGGATGATGAGAGAGATTCTAAACCAAGTTCAAAAATCACCCTAGGTGACTTAAGGTGCTAATTGATCAGATAAAATGACAGATAGATGATTACAGCACCGAATACACCTTTAGATGAAAGTGGATTGATTGGGCCAAATGATGATGACTGACTTAGGACGAATGACGATTCTAAGCAGATATTGAAGGATGACGATTGATTTCAGACACCTAGGCCAATTTGGATAATAACCTCGAACGAAGTTCAGGGGATCTGGATTGAGAAAACAATGATGGATATGCAACCTAGAGATGCTTTAGGATGTATCTATATGATTCAGATGATAAAAAAATGACCTTTGGAAAATGCAAATGGACTAAAGTGAAGCTTATGGGTGAATAGAAGGTGCAAACAGCTTGGAAAACAACAAGCTTTTCAGGATCCCAATAGATTAACTACCCTAAACAAGGATCAAACTTGCCTAAACAGGGTGCAGGATCGCCCAACTAAGGTGCAGGATCACCCAACTAGGTGCAGGGTCACCCAATTAGGGTGCAAGATCGCCCAACTAGGGTACAAGGTCGCCCAAACAGAGGTCAGACTCGCCCAAACATGTGACATACTTTCCTAAACAACTTTCAAACTTTGTCTAAATCTGAAAATGGTCAAATGATGTCGATAAATGGGGTAACAAACTCTCTCAACAGACAAACTGATTCTCCGTAACGGGGAAAATGGGCTCACCTAACGGGAAAACAGACTAACTGAATGGGGAAATGGACCCTCATAATAGGGAAACAGACTCTCGTAATAGGGAAATGGACCCTCAAAACAAGCAAATGGACTCCCAAAACGGGGAAACAGATAAACAAAATGGGGAAACAGATAAACAGACTGACAAAACAAGGAAACAGACCAACCGAACAGGGAAACAGACCAATCGAACGAAGAAACAGACTAATTGAATGGGTAACTGGACCAATTGAACAGGAAAATGGACCAACCAAATGGAGAAATGGACCAACTGAACGAGGAAACAAACAAATAGATTGACTAAACAGAAGGCGGGATTGGTTGTTCAGAATGCAAAATCGCCCAACTATGTTGAAAAATCATTTGTTTCCAAGGAATGGGTGAATATGATGACTCCAGGGACTAACAAGAAACTAAAACAGCAAGCATAATTTCCCAAGTATGAAGCAAGTCTGCCCAACCAAGTTGTAGAATCACTCTTTTTGATGAAACAGGTGATTGTGATAGGTTGTTTAACTGACAAACTGACTCAAATAGAGAGAAAAATCACCCCTTTAGGTGTCAGGCTAACCTAACTCTGTAGCAGACTCGCCCAAACTAGGAGCAGGCTCACCTATTCAGTGAAGGATGGGTGATTTTGACAAGAATAGACTAAGAAATAACTTAGACAGAAGATAGGGTCACCCCTGTGGATAGCAGGTTCGCCCCTGTTAGTAGCAAGTTCACCCCTAACAAAGGAAAACTCACCCAAACAATAGACTTGGATGGAAAATAGCTATGGAAAAGGAAAAAAACACAACAAATAGCAAACAAAAGGCAAAGGCTGACTCAACCAAAAATACATGCATTGGTTTCGCACAAAGAAGACAGTTCAAGCAACACAATCCTAAGATTAGTAAGAAGGGTAAGGCCAACACGGTCCTCTATCTAGCCTAAACAAGGAAAACTAGGGAGTCCTCGATATATGCACAATACGTGAGGTACAATCATGAACACCAACCCATCATAGGCATGAGTCGAAAACCCCAGCGAGGTGCTAGAAACTTGGACCAATTCTTCATGTCTTATCTAGGTATCACCCTAGCTTCGACACTCCGCCAGACATGACGTGACTGGATTGGGGTACAACTTTAGCTCTTCCCCCTTTATATACCCCGCTGATACAAGTGGTTGGGATTGTCCCTTGGGGTGATGAAATCCCCAAGCAGGTCCCGCTAAGAAAAGACACTCGACATTTTCGGCTAATCCCCAGGCTTGCACAAAGTGCAAGGGGAAAGCTTATATGTTCTAGTATCTCCTAGGTAACACAAAGAACCAAAGTGGACTATGGTTTCTCTTCACCCAGGATCACCAAATGGCGCAAGGGGATTGGATACATCAATAGTCCACTTAACAAGCACAACAAACAAAAATATTTGACTCCCCCTAATTAGTTATATGTGCCTAACTAGTACGAAAATAACAAACAAGCAAAACTATCTAAAGGTCTTGGCTTGCTTGTCCTGCAAGAAAAAGTTAGTAGTTTAATCCTTCGGCCTTGGAAAAATGTGAAATGACTGCACAAACGTTAGTAAAACCAAACACATTCACCAAAAAAATAGGTTAGGGGGTCAGTACTTAAAAAATTATAAGAAACAAACTTTGAAAATGAACTTTAAGTTACTGTTTTTACCTCAAAATTGCCTCTGTCAGTAGCAAAGTTGGATGTTCTGATTGCAGAATCACTTGTTTTATCAATAGAATCACCCCTGTCAGTGGAAGAATTTCCTCTATCAAAGGTAGGCTCGCCTGTTTGCAGAAAGCAGGCTCACCCAACTCAGTAGCAGGGTCACCTGTTTGGGAAATAGGGAGTAGATTTTCCCCTGTTTGACAAATGGACGACTCTGCAAGTGCAGAATTGCCTCTGTTCAAGGCAGACTCGCCTGTCTTGACTGCAGGATCACCCCTGTTGTTGCAAAATCTCCTATTCCACTAGTAGAATTCCCTCTGTGTAACCCGAACCTTTAAAATTTCAAACAATAGAGCACGTGAAAATACTAGACACGTTTATGGGTCCCACCGGGCATGTCAGGAATGTGTGCAGTGTGATTTCCTACCCTAAATGATGCAAAATCAAAGAAAATGCAACAAGGAGAAACAACAAAAAGCAACACTTCAAGATAAGCCTAGTTGAACTTGAACAAAAGAAAGATAAAACAAAAGATATACCTTGCTCAAGTTGATCCTTTGGTTGGCCCTTTGATGTTAATTTTTTGTGTGCTCCTTGATGGAAAATGAGTTAAAATGATATGCAATAATGGATGTGGGTGTTTGGCTAAATGTATGAGATGAGTGCAAAGTGAGCTTGAAGTGTAACAATGGAGGATGGGAATGTAAGTTCTTGAAAGTAGAATTATTGTGTTCTTGAGAGTTGAATTGTATATGTAATGAATGAGAAAAATGAAACAAAATCCTCTATTCTAAGGGAAGAGTCTCTAGAGATTTGAATGGCTAGGATTTAGCCAACATGGACAAGATGGAGGGATGTGGTGAGTTGAAGACTCACAAGCCCTCACATCTTGTCATGTGGAAAATGAGGTGGAAAAAGGACATGTGAGGTGGAGAGAGATGTGAGGTGGAGGTACTTGCAAGTACCTTGGGATTAGGGGAAGATTTTATCAAAAAGGAAGTTCTTGTCCCCATGTGGGAAGGATGTTGACATGTAAGGAATTTTAGAATTCCTCACTAATCCTCATGGGGAAGAGAGAAGTGTTGGGGTAATAAATGTGAATTTTAAATTCATATGATTGGAAGTACCTTGAGGATAAGACAAGGTCCTCATAAAGGAGGTCTTTGTTCCATGTGAGTGATGTGACTTATGAGAGGATTTGGAATTTCCCAACAACCTTCATGGGGAAGAGGAAAGCATTGGAGGAATAAATGTGAATTTTTAATTCACATGGAGAAGAAGTAAAGGCTAAATAAAGAAAGTACTTATGGTAGGTTGACTTGGGGGACATACCAAAAATGGCATGAGGATTAGATTAAGGTTGTGCAAACAGGTGACTAAGAAGATTGATAAAGGATTAGAGGCAAGTGGCCAAATATGGAGGATGTGACACTAATCTTAATTAAGGGTGTGCACATCCTAATCATGGATTAATTAAACTAATCCAGATTAGAAGAGGATTATGGAGGATGTTACAAGGAGAGACAAAAGAGGGAATTTAAAATTGATTTAAATTGAAAAGGCTAAATGACTAAATTAAACAAATTGATATATTTATTTAATTTAGAGAAGAAAGGATGAAAGATAAAGTATTTAATTATTAAATTAAATACTTTAGAAACCTTAGGGAAAGGGGAAATATTAACTAAATAAATTATTTAATTAATATCAATAAAATAGATGAATAAAAGAGGTGGATTTGACCATATGGGAGTGGTCAAATTTGGATGTCTACACAAAGTATTCACTACTAAAGCAATACCTTGTCACATGCAGGCATATTAGAGATTTTTAATTAACCAAAATCTAACTCAATATATCATTTTGTATTAGAGTGAAGGAATAATTTAATTAGATTGATAAGGTAGGTAGAAGGGGTTAAGACAATTTCATGATGCCAATTAAATTTAATAAATTTCACGTTTAAAAGCATAGAGATCAAGAAAATGCTTAATGAAAAATAACGTGAAAATAAATAAAAATGTAAATATAAATCAATGTTAAAATAAAGACACATAATGAGAACAAGCACACATTACTAGTTTATTCACAACATGTGGATCTCAAATTGGTCTCAATCTAGATCTTATTTCACATAATTTCAAAATATGTCCCACAAATCAAGAAAGTGATATATAGAATATACAAAACATATTTTCCAAACCAATTTTTTCCCAATAACCATACTTGGGGCTAAAACTTGTCTTTCACACTTAATCAAACACCAAGCATACTTGCTCCTTATAAGATATCCAAAACATATCATAAAATTCTAACATGGTGTAATATAGATAAACCCAATATTAATAACAATATTATCACCCTAAGCCATTTGATTTAGGAACATATGAATAGAAATTGATAATAATATAATATACAATACTAAACTAGATAATCATAATCAAATCACATAAATAGGTATAGTCACAATAGTGACATTGAAACATTAGAATAGTTCAATAGATACAATGAATCCAAACATATGCTTATTATGACATATGCATCCCATATTACACAGTTAGATAATAGATATTAACAAAAGACCTTTTAATAATGTGCATTGATGGTAAACTAAAATACCATATAAAATGATAAAGCACACCAAGTCATATTATAAGGGTTCAAGGTATACAAGCATAACATCTTGATTGCAATACAAGGCCTCACCTCAAAAAATTCAATGCACAAAAAATAATAACATATATGAATAGTGACTATTATTACTTTGAATTAAACTAAATATTATATTCAACTTATTTTGTTTTCTAAAATTATTTTATATTGATTATTTTATTTTATTTTATTTTATCAAATTTATTTATCATTATAACTTAATTAATTAACCTAAAATATTTATGCGAGATGTAACTTAATTTGGACGACATATATTATCCTCTAAATATAATTAGGCCTAGTGATGAGATGTGAAACAATCCTAACATAAAATATTTACTAAAATTATAAGTTCAAAGAAAAGTTTCAATTATATGAAATTGAGAAGAAATTTATCAGTAGGAAAAAATTTCATCATGAAATTAAGGAAGAGAAAATGGAGATTGTTTAGAAAATCTTTATATCTATCGATCCATTCATCATTAATAATAATAATAATATAGCTAACACATAAATAGCTATGTCGTGACAAAATAAAGCATAATTGCTACAATATAATAAAATTTCATTTATGTACACCACTTTCACTTTTTTTAAGAGCTCTCATGACATGTTTGTCATAAATCTATGTCAAATATGATTTAACTAAATGCAAAGAACAATAAAATATTGATTCAAGATTTATTGTGACCACAGTGCATCCAAATTGTTGATTACAACTACACAAGATTTTATATTTGAATTTTACTTTTATGTGAGAGACAACAATTGACAAGCACCATCATAAAAGAGCCCATAAAATCTTGCGTACAAGTTTTCAAATTCGAACTCTACTTTTCTATGAATGAATTTCATGAGTATTTTAGCTTGGCCAAGTTCATATTTTCATCCATAATTCTAACATTTGCTCCTTTTGTTTATTATGTTTATGATATCTCTTTAAACAAGAATTATCTTGTGTTTGATGCTATTAGAATATTCGTTATTGTATTGGCCACCATTACTCCTTATTCTCTCAATATATAGGGAACTTCTAGTTTCAAATGCAACATTGAGTTGATTTATTCTATTTTGATGGTCTTAGTGATTATATGTTTTTTTGTCATAGCATTCATGTATCATTTTGATGTGCTAATATAACTATAATATTTTTTTGTATTAAGTATAATAAAAGCAGCAAGTACAGATCACATAGAATATGTGTTCATTCGAGAATCAGATCTAGAATACCCCCCATTACAGCATATCATTAATTTTCCCCCCTTTACATGCGATCAAAAAACCAAAACTCAATAGTATCAGCAACCCTTCTAGTCTACCCCATTACAAAATGAAAATAGTTACCCTCAACTGAATGAGGTCATAGGAGTGGAACCCAGAAAAGAACCTATATCAGAGTGTCATTAGTTACATCAAAGCATCATTAGCAGAATATACAGTTATATACCATTGTTCTAATATAAAAATCTAATGCAGATCAAAAAGGATATAAACAAAATATGTTTTTTGTCATCTAGTTGCTTTACTCTATCCCATTGCCATCTCTCATAGCTATCAATGTCTCTACAACAGATAATTCTTCAACAGAAGGTTCCACTAGCTATCCCACCTTGTCCCCTTTATTGCTTTGTCCCTTTGCTAGGTCCTGCTGAAATTCATGAAGAGCCCTCAAGAAAACTTCCACACCTAGATGCCCCCCAGGCCACATATGCCCATACCTTTCCTCCAAGATATCTATTATGATCTACCTGTTTTCTAGGTACTTCCAAAACTTGTCCTTTGAGAGTTCCACTGTAATGTAGACCTACATGGAAACATTGTATAACATGATTCCTCTATAAGACTTAGTAAGCATCCTCTTCTTTCCTTGAAACCTATCTTCATTCTTTGCTTTCTATATGGACCACAAAATGTTAGATGAAAGGCAAAGCTAGAATAGGGCAGCAATTTTCCCCATTTTTATGTTATGGTTAAATAGTATCTTCTCAGGAAGGGGTTGTTCATTGTTCCCCCAAATATCTTGTTTGTCACAAAACAATTTCCATATCTCTTTAGCAAAAGTACATTAAAAAAAATGTGGTTAATTGTCTCTAGTACTCTATAGATGTTGCATCTATCAATGTCATCAATTTTTCCTTTGAATGATAAGTTATGTATTATTAGAAGCCACCTAAAACATGCTTTTTTTGCCTCTAAATGTTTAAACCAATTAGTTTGAAAAATATTTTGTCATTGATTCTTATTCCAATTAAGTTTCCAATTTTGGTTCAAGTATTTTGTCATATCTGTGTGGTCTATTAGCATGGAATACATTTGTTAGACTTTAGATTTCAGTATATTATTGTCATTTTTCCATTAGAATTCTTTAAATTGAGAAGTATCATTCTTAGTTTCCACCAGAAATTTTATCTGATTGCAAGCCTCCCTAAGAATTGTGCAAGTCCTCCAGTTGGTGAGAGGGATATTAAATTCAGAACTCATATCATTCCAAACACACTAAACTGATTTTTTTAACTAAATCTTCACTTTCAGGCACCTATAGCGGCTAAACCGTGAGGAATTTAAAGATGATGCAAACCAGTGAATTGTGACATTTTGTCTATAGATTCTAAATATATTTTTTTCAAAATTTTTGGAATGAGATTGCACTATTTTTTTCATCTCCTTCGAAAACTAGTTTTTTTAAGTAAACACCATTTTTAAGGAGTGGTGTTCACCTTATACAACATAACTTTTTTTCCATGAAGGATAAAATTCTATTTTTTTTTAATTTAGATTTGTAACTACGATATATAGTGATTCCAATTGGTTTCATAGTGTTTTATTGATTTTTTTTCCTCAATCAAGTTTCGAAGTCAAACCAATTACAATTCAAACATAGGTGGACTATATACAACAAAACTTTTTTTGTATGTATCAAAATTCTTTTTTTTGGTTGGATCAAGGACATCAATATCTAGTGCACTAATATTTTTCAAAAAAAAATTGATAATATGCTATTTTTCCACATGTGCAAAATGAAGAGCTTGATTTTTGGTGAAAACCCTATGTTTAATCAAATGAAAAAAACAAATACATAATAAAACCAAAACATATTAAAATTATATTTGTTGGATAGCTCGTTTCGAGGACTACCATCATCCAGTTGGGTTTGTGAAGTCTCCTCTATTTTCATCTGCAACTCAAGCTTCGAAAGGAAAAATTCTAGAGTTTTTTGGTGCCATAGGGGGAGAAGGGGGAAAAGGGGGGTTTGAGTGAACTCCATTTGGAAGTTTGCTCGAACCAGGGTTCAAGCAAACCCCCTTTCCACAACCCTTTCCTTTGCTTTTTTTCCCGGGAAATGTGGGACCCAACATTTAATGGGTTCACTCGAAGAGGGGTTCTAGCGAACCTTCTTTGGGTTCGCTCAAACTAAATGTTTGTTCAAACCCCCAAAAACTATTTTTTTTTGCATGGGGGCATTTTTTGCAATTTTTCTTCCTCACTGGAATTGTAAACTAGTTTTGTGGGTTTACCCTCCAATATTTCGACTTACCATCTTCCAGTATGTCTTTGAAACACCAAATTCCTTTATGAGCCCACCCTCTTGCTGAGCAACCTTGACAAGTATAATAGTTTTTATTATTGTTCTTATAAAATTTTAACTTAGTGATGCATCTTAAATAATTTTAGATTCTAAACAATAACAAAAAAGCTAAGAGCACCAAGAGAGCAAGGTTAATCTTGATGGACTCAAAATAATGTGCCATGAATTAAACCTAGATTAAAAAAAATGTTAATAAAATATAACTATTAATTTTCCTCAACCAAATCCATAACATTAATTAAAATTTATTGAAAAAACTCATCTCAAATGTTCATTTATGAAATTCTTAAATTCAGTAATAAGAGATTTGATAACATTAAATGAATTATTTAAACTATAACAGAGTTTTTGAAGCAATTTTGACTTCTCTATCTAATTCTAAAATTGTGAAATATAAAGTATATGATACTCCATCATAATCAAAACACCAAATCTTATGCCCTATTTGAGAAAACTTATTATGAATTTGTAATGTTGTATGGTCTCACCATTATCTTCCCTTTATAAGATGAATGTGTACCTCTATCTACCTCTTTCAAAAATAACGGTGTTAGAAAAATTAGTGAGACACAAGGAGAACATAGGGGAAGGGTATCAGTAGCCATTATAGCTAACTTCACACACTCTAAGCTCTTAAATAGTATGTCACATTTCAACAATTTTTTTGGGTTTCTTTATATGCAACTTAAGAGCTTATAACTATTGTTTCAGCTTTTGGGTAGTTACGAAAAAACATGAGAGGACTCGTTATGTACACAAAGGTCAAAAAATGATCATTTCAAGTTGATGTTCAATACATATTCTCTAGTGCTCCGATAACCATTCACTTTGACCACTACAAAATTTACACAATTGATCCAATTCATATACACAAATGCCCCATAGTTGTGCATTGTTGGTAACAATAGAGTTGCACAACTCTTCCAATAAAATACTTTTTTAATTAACTGTAGAGTATAAAGTGGACAACTATTGGTAGACTTGAAATTTTTTAGTGAGCTTTTAATTAGCTAATAGGCTTTACCTCTAGGATCCCCAGTGCACAATATGCCTAAAAACCTGTCTCACACCTAAAACAGGAATGCTCATCATCAAGTAGTCTCTGGTTCACTGCAAACCTACCATTCAACTGACTGGGCAAGAAGAGCATATTTCCTTTGGAAATGTGGCTCAAACCTCTTTAGTCAACCTAAAGAATTCGATACGTGTCACACCCAGGGCACAGACGTTGCAATGGCTCTCCTTTTCTTGCACCAAGCACAATGAAGGTCACAAAATATTGCAAGGGTCTGAATCATATACACTACACGTTAATGGTGATGTCTAATCTCAAGAGAAAATAGATCTTCTACCTACATTCGTCTTGCCAGAGGATGTTGTTCTGAATTATGCATTTATACATTCCCTGACTACCCTAAGATCACTGCCTCCAACTTCCATAAATTCCCTAGCTTGTTTACAGATGAAGCCATCATCGACCTCTATCATTGAAAGTCTCCAAGGTTCAAAATATCTACACCAACACTAGTTCCTTTTTCAAAAAGTAAGGTACATGCCTCTTCTTCATTTCAAATTTCATGCATTATCTAATTTTTCGCTCCCCTTGATTTGGCGTGCTTCTTGCAGTCCTTATCCAAATTTGTCCTTACAGATTTCCTAGGTCAATTTGCATTGCATTAGAAGCTTTATGCAACACACTTTCCTAAATGAAATTGTAATTCCCCCTCCCCCTTAAAATTAAGTTTTTCCATTGTTCTGGGTACACATAATTTCTAGATTTTTGAATAGGGCAGCTTGATTAGAGTTATGTGATTTCTCCAATCTGATTATATATATAGATAGGAAAGTGGAATTCATTTGGAAATAAAAGTGGCTATGTTTTCTCATTTTAATATTTCCTTAAATCAGTATTCTATATTCATCTATAACTATATATTTGAGTATTTTTGTTGTATCTTCATCATTGTTTAAACTGCTATTGCTACTTGTTTTATCTCACTATTTGTTCTCATTAAATCATCCCTAGAGAGAGTTATTGGAAGGAAGAAAAATGTGTCCTCACTTACATAAAGGTTATTTATCAACTTTGAGCACAATGCTTTTGGGGGGTAAGGTTGCTATGATTGGATATGTGACCTTTGACTGTGCAAAAGATCTTGTTCCAAGTCAATACTAGCTGGGCAAGTAGTAATCCACTACCACTCTTTTGTCTCTTAAGGTTGAGTACAAAGATATTGTAATTGTGGGACAAGATGTGACTTGGATTTGAGTGCTTTGATGCCAAAAACTTACATTTTTCTATGTAATAGTGAGAGTTCTTTTTAGATAGTGTGGAATGTAGGGCACCATGCTAGGACTGAGCATATTTCTAGGTGGGCATCTCTACTATGATATTGTTTCCATGTGAAGATTTTGAGGCCAACATGTGGTTTTAAGGGGTTCACTTTCTTTCCACTTTGAAGGTTGGGCCCTAAGTTGAATTTCCTTTTTCATAATGGTTTCTCCATTGTGTGCATATGCATGTGGGAATTCTTGCCACCAAAACATCATCTTGTGACTTGATTTTCCATTTCATCATCTTACTATTTAGCTAACTAATTGTTTTAGTACTCAGTAATCATAACTGAATAAAATTCCTTTTTGGTGCTCTCATTTTCATCCTGATGATGGATCATAGAGTGTGATCTGAAATCTTGATGCAAAAACTAACACAATCAAATCTAGAAATCTTTTGCAATTGACATTCCTTTTTTTTTTTCTAGGTAGAGTGAGTTGTTATGGATCCTACAATAACATATTTTTAAATATTTTGAGAATAGTATAACATTAGCAATGAATTACATGACAGGCCTTACATAAACATGTTGTGGTTGTACACATCAACTAATATCAACATTTTAGTATTTTCTTAATTTAGTATTCTATATTCATTTGTAACTATATATTTGAGTATTTTTGCTATATCTTCATCATTGTTTAAACTAAGCTACTACGACTTCTTGTATCTCGCTATTTATCCTTATTAAATCATCCCTAGAGAGAGTCATTGGAAGGAAGAAAAATATGTTCTCACTTCATAAAGGTTATTTATCAACTTTGAGCATAGTACTTTTGGGGGTGAGGTTGCTATGATTGGATATGTGACCTTTGACTGTGCAAAAGGTCTTGTTCCAGGTCAAGATTGGTTTGGTAAGTAGTAATCCACTACCATTCTTTTGTCTCTTGAGGCTGAGTATGTAGAGATGTTGTAATTGTGGGACAAGAGGTGACTTGGATTCAGGCACTTTGATGCCCAAAAATTACATTTTTTTGTGTAATAGTCAGAGTGCTTTTTAAATTGTGTGGAATGTAGGGCACCATACTAGGACTAAGCATATTTCTAGGTGGGCATCTCTAGTGTGATATTATTTCCATGTGAAGATTTTAAGGCCAACATGTGGTTTTAAGGGGTTTACTTTCTTTCGACTTTGAAGGCTGAGCCCTAAGTTGAATTTATTTTTTGATAATGGTTTCCTCATTCTGTGCATATGCATGTGGGCATTCTTGCCACCAAAACATCATCTTGTAAATTTACTTGCCATTTCATCACCTTATTATTTAGTTGGTTGACTATTTTAGTATTCAGTAATCATAACTGAATACTATAATACTAGCACTAAATTACGTGATAGGCCTTATATAAACATGTTGTGGTTGTTGCTATGTGGCGACTGATCATGCTATATTGTACACCCCAGCATGCATCCTTGTCGGGGTCCTACTTTTTCGTGTCGTCACTAGAAAAGGAAAAATCAACTAAAAAGGAAAAAACTGACTTTGTAGAACCCTAATCTAGAAGCTTCTAAGCTTGTTAAAAAGGGGTTCGGATGGGGGTTATAGTATGATGAAAAATATGATTATTTGCTAGATTGTAAAAGGTTTTTGCATTAGATAATAAAATCATTGGATGGTTACAGTTTGGTGGATGTAGCCTAGATTGGGTGAACCACGTTAAATTATGTGTTATAATTTATTCTATGTGTGTTTTAGTTTCTTTTTTTATTAATTAAATCTGTAATTAATTGTTAGATATCTGCCTTTTCTAACCCTAACAGTGGTTATACACATCAACTAATATTAATAGTGTTTGGTAGTTGCAACTCTGTTCATTCTAACTTGAAATTGGATAATCATATTGGAAACTTCAAGGCATCTTCATGTTGTTCTTATAAATTATGACATGGGCTCACATTCACAGCAATGTCTAGAGTCAAGTCCATACAAGGCCTTCGCATAGAACCTACATTTTCTTTCAAGCACTACTCCAAAATGATAAATAATCCATACAACATTATTAGAAAGAAAGAAGAGGCTTGCCTACAACTGCTTTCCCAATAAAATATTCAAGTAAGTGCATTTAATAATTGTCTTCCAAAGTTAAAGAATTCTAGTCAAACTAATCAATAACAACCTTTTCTTGTTCTACAGGTGGCCAATCGAATGCACAAGAAAAGAACAAATCAAGATTTCAACGCTTTCTCAAAACAATTTTTACTTTCTTTTTACAATATCGATATTTACATACGTCGTTACACTTTTACAAGTGAAAATTTATCTCTTCTAACAACATTTTGTTCCAATGCATTTGAATTTCAGGACTTCAAAAGAGGACGTGACATTTCCGAGCGTGCCAAATTGGATGATCTGAAAAATATAATAAGGGCAGTTGCATTTGATGAGATAGCAACAAAACTCATTGCTATGTCAGCACAAGAACTATGGCAGAAACATAGAGTTTGAAATTCCTTTTCCAAAAACACAGGCAATGCAACACAAACGCAGGAAACGCAAATGTAGGCAACACAGGCAGGGCACGATGGCTAGGTCAATACACCAAAACAAGGAGTTAGGCGGGGTCCTCGGGCAAGATGGCCAAGTCAAGACGTCTAGAAAAGAAGGAGTTAGGTAGGTTTCCTGGGCACAAAGCACACATAACAAGATATTCAGGCCACGGGATTGCCAAATAGTATGAGATAAAGAATTGTAAACATCATTGAAAGCAAGAGGTGGGGTCAACAATATCAAGTGGAAACAATTTCTAAGCACTTAGAGGTGAGTACCCCCAACATTTTTTCTTGGATTCCTTTTGTCTCCTTCTGAAAACCACTCTTTTCAAACTCTGGCAAGATAAAGTTAAAACTAGGCTTTCGTATTGCATCTGCCAAACACGAAAAAATTGTGTTTGCTGTAAAATTGGGTCTGTTGATATGGTGGGTAACCCTAGTGAGCAGGCTATAGGGCTAGCAATAGGGCTTTCAAAACACATTGAAAACACTGTTAATACTCCTTTAGCAGAGATCGATGGGGACAAAGGTATAGAGAACATGAAAGAACATGAAATAGTTCCTCAGACGGGCATGTTAGTGCCATATATCCCACCTGGCACCTCAAAAAAATTGAACTTTCACTTTTTCATAGCTTCAGAGGTGCCTTGGCACAGTCAAGGGAAAAGTAACACACAAGATAAAGAGGCAAACCCAAGGGGAAGGCTGACATTTGTAAATTCCAAGCAATATAATAGGATATTGCAACGAAGGCAAGCTAAAATAACTAGAAGGCTAAAATGGTTGGGTTGCAATAAGTTTGTTGCAATTCTTCCAAATATTTTGAGCTTTAGCCATGCAATAGTTAACCTAGAATCAAAGCAAGGAAAATTCAGAACCCCTTTAATAGGACAAGGAAACCATGAAAAATAGTTTGTAAAGGGTTACACAAAGAACCATCATTTCAAGTTTAGTGAAGAGGCGAAACAACAGGAAGAGGAGGCAGTTTTAGAAGTAGAGGTAGAAGGGAAAAATGATATATACAACCCTAGTTCAACTCCATTAATATGGTCCTCAGATTTATATGTCAGTGAACTAATGGGGCTAAAAAAGAGGTTGGAAGAGTTAGAGTTGTCTGAGCAGTTGAAGAATGGAAAATGGCAAGGGGCCATGACTATCACCGAAAAGCTTTTGCAAGAAAAAAAACTACTTAACATGGAAATAAGCAAGTTGCAAGTTAGCATAAAAATAGGTCAACAAGAAATCTCAGCCTTAAAGCAAGAACTAAAACATATCAGCAATAGCAGCATTCCTAAAGTGGCAGAAGTGGATGGCATCTCACAACTGCAAGAATTTCAGGCAACAATAGCAAACATGGAAACTAAAGAAGCTAAGTTATAGGAACAATTAGACGAGGTGAAATCATGGGCCCAAGTGACACAAGGGCCAACAATGAATCAAAAAGAGCTCATAGAGAAGCAAGTTAAACAACATATGTGGGAGGAAAGAAACCGTCATGATAAGGCAGAAAACTTAATAATAAAAGGGCTAAAGGATCATGGGGAAGGAGAGCATACTAATAAGTTAATAAAAGACTTTCTAGCAGACAAATTGGAATGGACAGGGCATATTCACAAAGCAATCAAAATTGGTAGAATGTTGCAAAATGACAAAAATAGGAATATAAGGGTAACATTGAAAAATGTGGAAGACAAGAACAAAATCCTAAGGAACAAAAGGTTTCTTAAGGGTACACATTTCTACATAGACGATGATCTAACTCCAACACAATTAGAGAAAAGAAGAAAAGAGTGGGATAAAGTTGTAGCAGCAAGGAGTGCAGGTAATGAAGCATGGTTGTATAGAGGAAAATCCCAAATCAGTAATAAAATGACACATGGTAAATAGGAAGGCGGGTCACCCCAGGAATGCCTCTCAATGGTAAGCTAGGATTGTAGAGGCTACCCTTGGAGGAGAGGTCCTGGTTTAGGGCCCATAGTAGAGGGGAAGGACATAATTGTCCTGATTGAAACACATGAGCATGACGGCTATAAGATCCCAAATTTTGAAGGTTTCAGTTTGGAATGAATTAACAGAAAATGGTAAAGGTCATGGGGGAGTAGCGGTTTTGATAAAGGAATCAAGGGAAAGAACCATACAAGTGGAAAAAGAAGACCTAAATAACCAATACATATGGCTGAAAATAAAGAACAAAGATTTCACAATATATCTTGTTGCCTACTACTTTGCTCCACATGGTTCAAAATTTTATAAGAAGAGAAAGCTAGATAAGGAAGACCCATATGCAGCGTTAAAAAATGACATGTCAGCATATAATAACATAGAAGAAATTATCCTAATAGGAGACTTTAATGCGAGGATTGCAAATAATCAGGCTCTATACCTTAGAAAGGAAGAGGGAATAAGAGATAACCCCCTATGGTTAGAAGAAGAAGAGAACCAGAAGTGGGAAAGAAATTATCAAGACAAAAAAGGTGGCATCACTCAGTACGGGGTAGAATTGTTAGGGACATGCAACGTTTATGGTTTGGTTTTATGCAATGGGATAAATGGTTGGCTGAGTTTGGGGAACATTACTTGTCACACATACAATGGGGAAATCATGGTGGACTATCTTATATGTTCAAAGAATCTTATGGCAAGGTTGGAGGAGGTGGAGGTGAGGGAGTGTCCCATGGAAATGAAATCAGATCACAACCCTATTTATGGAAAAATCAGCATGCAACAAGACACTAATTATCAGGCAAGGCTGCAATCAAATCAAAAGGAGCCTTTTCATGGTACAATCCTCTTGACACAAGAAAATCAAGAAATTTTTAGAACAAATATTGAAAAATAGATACAAGAGATGGGTGGCACTGAGATGAGCACTATAAATAGAAAAACAATATGCATCAATAATCTGACTTCAATAATCCTCAAAGCTCTTAGTTGGTGCAAAAGGTCTAAACCTAAGAGAGGTGGCAAAAATAGTTTTCCAGTGAATCTGTGGTACGATGAAGAATGCAAGGCAGCGAAAAGAAAAGCCAAATCTGAGGGAAATAAGGAAGAATATGAAAAACTTGTGAGAGCAAAAAAAGAGGTTTACATGCAAACAAGGCAGAAAGAGCTGATTTCCATGGGTAGGCACAATCCGAGAGGGTTTTGGAAAGAATTACAACAAAAAAAAATAGTCAAAGAGAACAATATCACAGACTTATAATGGCTGGAATATGCAAAATAGTTATATGAGAGGGTGCAAGATAAAGATGTTCCTCCTGTGATTAAATCGAGGGCTAAGCTCTTCTCCACAAGAGACATCAAAGGAGTTAAAAGGCTTGCGGTGGGAAAATCACGCGACATAGATGGCTTACGATCAGAATATTTAAAATGGGGTGTGGATGCCCTCATGCTGCACATCAAAAGAATATTCAATAGGGTTATTCAATATGGTTTTCCAACGAATTGGATGACTAGTGTTGTCATCCCCTTGCACAAAAGTGGTGATATCAACAACCCCTCAAATTACCGCACTATAATGATTAACCGCTCTTTGGTAAAAATTTTGGGAGCATGGTTGAGTGTCGGATTAGTAAGTGAACAGAAAAAGAGGGAAAGAGGGAAAAAGGTCAAGCGGGCTTTAGACCAAAATACTCTACCATCAATCACTGCATTACTCTTAGGTACTTGATTGAGAAAGTTTGGGATAAACAGGGTGGTGAGGTCTTTTGTTGCTTCATAGACTTCATGAAAGCGTTTTCCACGGTCCCTAGAAACAAGTTATGGTATAGAATGGAAGAGATGGGAATTCCAAAAAAGCACAGGGTTGTTGTTCATAGGTTATATGATCAGGTGCAAGCTAAAATCAGAACTCAAAAGGGAATGTCTGAATGTTTTGGGAGTGGCATTGGCGTCAAACAAGGCTGCCCTCTCTCGCCTACATTATTTGGGTTGTATATTGACAAATTAGAGGAATGGTTAGACAATTTTGGTGGGGGAGGAGTTGAATTGACAAATTACGTAATAAAATTACTGCTATATGCAGATGTCCTTATTCTAATGGCAAAAATAGCGCATGATTTCAGAGAGCACTTGAAAGCTCTTGAGTTATTTTGTGAAGAGGTTGGGATGCAAGTGAACACCAGAAAAACTAAGGTTATGATATTTACCTTGAAAAGAAAGAAGGAAGTTGTAGAATTTGTCTTCGAAGGCAGCCCCTTGCAAGTGGTTAGTGTATACACCTAAAAATGGTCACATCAAAATAGCCTGGTAATTAATTAAATATTTTTAATATTTAATTAAATCTCTGAATTCAATCTGCGTATAAATAAATTTAAATAATTTATTTATATTGTTCATTCTTTCATCTCGATTAAATAAATAAGTTTATTTAATCACTTTTCTTATCCATTTCTTAATTAATTAAATAAACATTACGATTTATTTATATTAATTATCATATAATCTTGGCTTGAATATTTTATTCAAATTTAGATTAAATATTCCTCTCTTCTAAAAATCCTCAAAATTCCATTCACAATTAAATATTCCAAATATTTAATTAATTCCTCTAATTCCATTCCAAATATTTAAATAAATTCTTCTAAAGTCTATTCACAATTAAATATTTCAAATATTTAATTAAATCTTCTATAGTCCTAAAATCAAAAATCAAACTCACATGAAATTAAATAAATTTATTTATTTAATATTGGATTATCTTCAACAACCGTGAAACAAACTTCCAGAACAGAAAAATTAATTTCTCTGTTCCTGTGCAAGCTTGTTCCTGTGGGTTGAAGACAAGCCTCCATTCTTCTCTCCAACCTCCCAACATCTTCCATCTTCCTCTCAACCTCTCCATCTCTCACCATTCAAAATTACCAGACAATCTCACAGCCATTGATCTTTGCCAACTAGGCTATTGCCTACAAAAATCTATAAAAGGGACTGTCGGGTCTCTAAAAAACATAGAAGCTTTCATACAGGAAAACTATAGTCAATTAGCTTTCAAGCATTCATAGCATTTCAGTTTTTAGCATAGCATAGCTTAGTCTTTTAGCATTCCATATCATGGCTTATCATCCTCATTTCATAGTTTTAGAAGCATCCATAATTTGCAACCCCTATGCATATCTGTATCAACATTTTCACTCCACCAGCATATAGGATAGAGAAGCACTCTCCTTTTGCATACTCGTTTTGCAAATTTCCATTCTAAGAAGCTTTTCTTACACAATCTGAGAGCAACAACTTCAAGAGAATCACTGGAGATAGAGAACAATGGAACGATTCTGAAGAAGCTTTGTTTGTTTTCTTTGAATTCAATTTATCCTATTTTCTTTAGTTTAATGTTTCATTGGTGTGTTTATATTGTTTCATTTTGATACTAACATTTTCCACACACATTTTTGGTGCCCATCATGGGGCTCTTGCCCCAATTTTAACATCTTTTTGTAGGTTTTTCTGACAGCTCACGGCTAAAACAGTGTATTAGCGTAATAAACACGCTTTAGCGCAAATCACACCCAGTTTAGCACCCTTTAACACTGTTATAGCACCCATCAGAAGTTTCACAGCGCCCATCAAAAGTTTCATAGCACCCATCAGAGGTTTCACAGCGCCCATCAAAGGTTTCTCAGCGCCCATCAGCAGTTTCACAGTGCCCATCAATAGTTTTACAGTGCCCATCAGAGGTTTCATAGTGCCCATCAGAGGTTTCATAGTGCCCATCAGAGGTTTCATAGCACCCATTAGTGGTTTCATAAAACCCATGATGTCTTTTTTAGTGCAATTTTTATTTTTAGCATAGATTTTTCAAAACCTGCAATTGTAATCTGTAACTTAAATACAATTTGACTGGATCCGACGTGACCGCGGCCGGTAGGAACTAAATTGGAATGATCCAATCCTAGGATAGTCACTTAATCAAAATGAATCAATCCTAGGATAGACATGGATTTTTAAAATGAATCAATCTAGGGTAGTCACTACACAATGATCTTGCAATTAAAATTGAACAATTTGCTTTTGTGAAGCAATATCTTCACTTAGAGTAGATCAATTGTGATTTGGGTTTTTTAAAAAACATTTGTTTGCTTTGTCTGTGGCAATAGGTCTATGCTCTCCCCTTAACTAGGTGATCAAAATACCAAACTTTCCTTTTCAATTTCATGCAAATTTACTGTTTTACTTACATCCTTTAGAGAGCCTGCTCTTGTGGGAAAAAGTACTCACCCAAGAGGAACAACTCAAGTGGGTTCAAGCCAAAGCCAGGCTAGATTCCACCCCACTATAAAATTTAAAGCAAATTTGGGGAAACCCTCTTTTGACAGTAGTGTGCATTGATAACCATCCCCAAAACCTTTGTTCTAAAGGTTGGGAGGTCTCTCAAGGGAGTCTATCATTTGCTGCACCGAACGGAAACCCTTACTATGAACTTAGTGTAGTATCTAACCGAAGTCAGTTTTTGAACATCCTATTAATCACAGTACAGGGGAGGGAAGAATCTACCCCCAAGATACTCACCATATAACTGCCAAGGACCATTTGCTCAGGGGATCTAGTATCCACTTCCGTCACTCTGAGTATGCGCCTGGAAAAGACAAAAACACGGGTTCCCTTTCGGGGGTGACACGGTTGTGTGAGTCAACGCAGTTCTAAGATGTGGGTTGTTGATTATTATGATGACCTACTTGAGAACTAAGAGTGAATCTGTTTGATCTATCTATCATGTGTGAAACCTGTGAAAACAATTTTTGAACAACATTTTGATCATACACTTCATGTTTAGCATAGGGCTTAACACAACTATTCTACAACTTGTTTGATGTGTTTTCAATACATTAATTCAGTAAAGATCATCCAAAACTCACAACCAAATTGATTACTCTCATGTTACGAGATTGTAAATCCACAACCTTTGTTAAGAAATCCATTTTCAAACAAATCAAAAAGCTAAAGAAACCACTTAGTTACAAGAAACTATTGACAAAAAAAAAAATTCTTGTACCAAAGCCGAAAGGTTTTACTTAAACATAGAACCTTTCTCCATCGATATCATGACTGTGTTAGAGGTTTCACTGATGATTGTGAACCATTATACTCACGAGCTTTCTTTCAAAGAAGAGCCCTTTCTCAAAGGCACAACCATAGTCAACGTATTCATTTTTGTTATATTCCCCAACCTGCAATTGAATATTCAACTCGTCCAAATCAATTTTTACAATAGAGAACTCAATCACATTAGGCATTTATCACAAAATCCATCCTTTTACAAAGCTACGATCAAAACTTCATAAAGTGCAAAATCATCCTTTTCTTGATCTTTTGCTTAAATTCCTACCAACAGGATTTTCATCCTTTCAACTAGGGAACAACACAAGCTAAAGGCTAGAAATCTTTCAAGTCATAGAATCTTCATTCTATCCTAACTTTCATATCCATCACAAATTGCACTATTTCATTCTTTTGATCAAAAGTTAGTAGAATTTGGAACAAAGCTTATGCCTGTTTTCATGAGATCTCAAAAACACATGGAAAAAGATGAAGGAGAAACTACCACAAGTAAAATGGGTGATGATAATGAGAAAGAAGAGAATACATTTAGTATTGAAGAATTAATAGAAGAAAAGCTTCAAGAAGCAGAGCAAGATCCTCAATTCCATAATCTTATGGAAAGGATTTTAGAACGAAACAAAGAAAGATATTTTCTTTCATTAGCTAATCAAGGAGCTAAGTTACCTTCCAATTTTGATATAGAAGGGATTAAACAGAATCCTGAAACTCCTCTTAATGATTTTAGTGCCCTTACTCAACAGATAAAAGAATTACAAGGGCAAATAAAGGAGATGCAAGGGAGCACAACAAAGAAGTATGTTTTGGATGATATATCTCCTTATCCATTTGATAGGAGTCTTCAAATGATCCCTTTTCCAAAACATTGCAAAATCCCTAAATTTGATAGGTACAATGGAAAAACTGATCCCATTGAACATGTGAGGGATTTCTGAAATATGAGTCTAGAATTCGCTTATGACGATACCTACTTAATGCGATTGTTTCTATGAAGTTTGGGTGGACAATCCATGGAGTGGCTTTCCAAGATCACCCCTCCATCAAAACCTTTGAGAAGTTAATAAATCAATTTATATCACAATACATCTACAACATCCAACACCAAATAACAATGCTTGATCTTTGTAAAGTGAAACAAAAAGTAGGAGAATCGTTCACTACATTTTTGCAAAGGTGGAGAAGGTTGTTTGCGTGATATTCTCGTCCTATTCCTAAAAAGGAAAAAATGGATATCTTCATCAATAGCCTAGATCAAGAATTAAGTTACAGGCTTAATCTTCATTGTGCTCATAACTTTGAAAAACTGATTGAAAATGCAATCACCATTGAAGGGGCCTTGGTTAAAAGAGGAGTGATAAAACTTGATAATCCAAGTTCATCCAACCAAAACAACAATGATAAAACAAGGTTTTGGAACAGAAATAAAAATGTGGTCAATGATGGTATAGTGGATGCAAATAATCTATGAACAAGACCATCTATCTTCAACCTATCAAGTGCTCCACGAAACAACCAACAAGGGAATACCAACCAACAAGGGAATAACAACCAACAAGGAAACAACAAAAAACAAGGAAAAAACTCCAATCAAGAAAGCATGACCAATCAAAATACCAATCAAAATCATGGTAATTTTAATAACAATCTTGGCAATACCCAAACATCAAATCCGTCCAGACCTCCATTCTTTTCAAATCGACAAAATTTTACCACTTTGGGTCAATCTCTTGATTCTACGCTCAAGGAGCTTCTTGATAATAAGGTTATCACCTTACCACCACAAAGAGATTATGAGCCACAAGTCAAACCACCATCATGGAATGACTCATATTATTGCAATTATCATCAATGTAAAGGTCAGAGAACGAATAACTATCAAGCCTTGTGAAATCTAGTACAAGATTTAATAGACAATGGCACTATCAAGATTGAAGGACATCATACCAATGATGATCATCAAGCATTCAAAGATCCTTTACCAAACTATCAAAAGGGGGAAACATCAGATACCAAAGCAAAAATCATAAATAATGTTGAAGACAACATAATCCGCCACATCTATGCAGATGATCAACGAGTTAATGTTATTAAAATCAAGGAAAAACAAGAATATCAATAGGTTAATGTGACTACAAGAGGACAAGAAAAAGTTGTTCTAAAAGGGAGTTCATCTAAAGCAACTATTCCTTCTCCAAATCATTATAATCTAGTTGATCAATTGAGAAAAACATCAGCTCAAATTTCCATCCTTGAGCTTCTCAAAATATCCCCCATACACAAGAATATTTTAGAAGAAGCTCTTGTAAACACAGGCGTTGATACGGATTTGGATGTAAACAAATTTCAAGCCATGGTGGGACATTTGTCTTCCCCCAGTTGTCTTTCATTTTCTAAAAAAGATGATGCCTCCATGACACATCCACATAATTCATCACTTTATCTTGAAGTCATGATCCATAAACACCGAATTAGACGTGTCTTAATAGATGGAGGAGCCAGTTTAAACGTTTGTACCTTAAAACTTATACATGCCTTGGGAATATTAGAAAATTCCATTGATCCATGAAGGAAAATAACTATCAAGGCATATGATGATGAAGAAAGAGCTTCCAAAGGACTAATAATGTTACCTATCAGAGTGGTACCTGTTGTGAAAAATACATTTTGTCAGGTTCTAGATCAAGATCTTTCCTATAACATACTTTTGGGTCGCCCATGGATTCATGATATGCAAGCAGTACCATCAACGTACCATCAATGCCTCAAGTTTCTGTATGATGGACAAGAAATAACTATACAAGCTGATTACAATAGCACCCAAACTTGTTCAAATCTTTGAGCAACTCAAGACGCCTTTGTGCCACATAATAGGGATGCTCTTACTATTTCTTCTTCCAATCTACAAGGCCAATTGCAAGAATTGACAAAGAATCTTGATACTAAGCTACATTTTAAAGACAAAGGAATAGGCGAATATTTGCTATCCCTTTCTAGTTCACCTCCTTCTTTGAGGTCACATGGTCAGCCAACCCTATCAAATCAAAAGATTGCAATAGCCTCTACATCCCAAGCTTATGTGCCAATCACAAAGTTTAATGGACAATTCATTAAAGCTAACACCACTGAAGAAGAAGCCGAAGATAGGGACATTCTAAGTTGGCTATACAAAGATGAAGATGAATCTCTCTTGCACATCAAGCTACCTACTGAGCAATATGGAAAAGGGTATACATCATGCAAAGAATGGGCTATGAAGGAAGTGGTCCTATAGGAAAAAGAAAAGGAATCATTGAGCCAATTCAACCTATTTCAATACATCCAAACAATAAAATAGGACTTGGATATGGTAAAGATATAGAAGAGTTAACTTCACATCAAGCACAATAAACTCATGAAGAAGAACCAATTTCAAATAAACCCCATGAAGATGTAGCTCTACAAAAAATTTATGGGTCAGTTTTCCAATTGCAGAACAATTCAGACACTGATTCTAATGAATACGAATGGGATGGTGTCTCTGATGATACATTCTTAATTGAGAAAAGGGTGGATGTCATACACAAATTTGCACCCACTTTCTTACAAGAAGGCTCAAGGCCTCCACTTGATTATGTTTTACAAATCAATCATGACTCAAGTGAGGATGATTCAGATTTTAATGAGATTGACAATCAATAGGAGAATACCATCATAGACCTTGTCCATCATGAAAATGACAACCATGTCATGACTTTGACAGTTCAAGACCTTACCCAACCTAATGATCCCATGCCTTTAGTTTATCTGAAACTTATTGATTGGGACAATGACACACCTATCCATATCCCTACATTCCATGATGATGAAGATATTATAAATTTCCTTTGTTCATCTAATCAAGAAAACAATTGTTCTATCAAAGAATTTCATACTCAAGATTTTGATAGGGAAGGTGTCAAGTCTCTTAGCTGAAAAATAAATGAAATAAAAGATAGATCTATCAGTGAAAACCAAAAAAATGGCAGTGGTAGATCACAACAAGAGAAAAATAAAGAGTGAATTTGATGGTGAAAACCTTTCTGAGGCACTGAAGGATGAGAAACTTGACACTCTTCCCAAACATTATCAAGAAAGATCTTCTATTTTGATTGAGCCAACAGAATCCATCAACATAAGTACAAAAGAGCAGCCAAAAGTCTTGCAACTTGTAGCATCATTAACAGTGGAAGAAGTACTGAAATTCATAGAGTTCCTGAAGGAGAATCAAATCAACTTCGCTTGGTCATATGCCAATATGCCAAGGTTAGATCCTAATCTGATAATGCATCATTTATCTATAAACACAGGGGCAAAACCTGTGAAGCAAAAACTCAGAAAAATGCATCCGCATGTTGCATTATTGGTTAATGAAGAGTTAAAGAAGCTTTTAGATGTTGGATTCATTCAGTCTATTGACTATGCAGAATGGATCTCCAATATTGTACCTGTTTCAAAGCCAGACGGAAGGATTAGAATTTGCATAGATTTCAGAGATTTGAACAAAGCATGTCCTAAGGATGACTTCCCTTTGCCAAACATAGATATGATTGTTGATTTAACTATTGGTCATGCTATGTATTCATTGATGGATGGGTTTTCAAGATATAACCAAATAAAGATTGCACCAGAGGATCAAGATAAAACAACATTCACATGCCCTTGGGGTACCTATTGTTGGAATGTCATGCCATTTGGATTAAAGAATGTAGGAGAAACTTATCAAAGAGAAATGACAACAATTTTCCATAACATGATGCACACCTTCATGGAAGACTATGTGGATGATCTCCTTGCCAAATCTCACACAAGAGACGGACATCTAGAAATTTTGTCAAAGATCTTTATCAGAATGGAGAAATTCAATGTTCGACTCAATCCAAAGAAATGTGTCTTCGGCGTTAAATCTGGAAAACTCCTGGGATACATTGTTTCAGAAAAAGGCATAGAGGTTGATCTAGAAAAAGTAAAAGCTCTAATGGACATGTCGCCACCATGAAATATCAGTCAACTTCGATCACTGCAAGGACGCCTACAATCCATCAAGAGGTTTATAGCTCAACTGGCAGACAAAAGCTTACCATTTACACATCTATTGCATAAAAATGTTCCATTCAAATGGGAGGAAAAGTGTGAAGTAGCATTCAATCAGATCAAGTAATATCTTATAAATCCACCAGTTCTAATTCCACCAGTTCCAGGAAAGCCACTCATATTATATATTTTAGCAACAGACGTATCATTAGGAGCATTGCTAGCACAAGAGGATTCTATAGGCAAAGAAAGAGCCATATACTACATCAGCAGAACTTTAACAAGTCATGAAATAAACTACACTTTCATTGAAAAAGCTTGTCTAGCAGTAGTGTTTGCTTCTCAAAAGTTGCGACATTATATATTGGCTCATACAGTTAAGTTGATAACCAAAATCGATCCACTAAAATACCTCTTAAGCAAAGCTACCTTAATAGGAAGACTTGCAAAATGGGTAATGATTTTAAGTGAGTTTGACATTCACTATGTGGATCAAAGAGCTATAAAAGGACAAGTCATCGCAGATCAGCTAGCTGAAGCACCTTTACAAGAAGAAAACCCAATGCACATTGAATTTCCTGATGCAGACGTCTTCACAGCAATGATTAAGAAATCATGGACATTGTACTTTGATGGATCTTACACGCAACATGGCTTAGGGGTAGGGATTCTTTTTGTCACACCTGAAGGGCATACCATTCCAAAATCATATCAGTTGATGTTTCCTTGCACAAATAACATGGCTGAGTATGAAGCATTGCTCACAGGAATGAAGATAGCATTGGATTGGCAGATTACAGAGTTACAAGTCTATGGTGATTCACAACTTGTCATTAATCAAATCAATGGTGATTATCAGACTAAAGATGATAAGCTGCTACCATACAAGAACATGGTGGATGATTATAAAAAGTATTTTGTGGCAATCAAGTTTTCACAAATCCCACGGATTGATAATAAAGTTGCAGATGCAATGGATACAATTGCTTCCTTGTTACAATTATCAGAAAATCAAACACGGTACGAATTCTTGGTGGAACAATTGTTTTCTCCCGCCTATGATAATCCTGAAACCCAAGGCATATGCCATTTAACTGGTTCTAATTCACCCTTATATGGAAAGACTTATACTTATCTAAAAGATAACATCTTACCTCTGGATTTATCTCGAAACCAAAAAAGGAATTTCATACGCCAATCATCTCATTATACTTTGATCGCCAATATCCTTTATCGACGTGGTCTTGATGGTATGGTCCTTCGATGTCTTGAACATGACGAATCTGAAAAAGCCTTACAAGAGGTTCATGGTGGTATTTGTGGAACTCATTCAAGCGGTTTAACCTTAGCCAAGAAACTTGTTAGAATGGGATATTATTGGCCTACCATGGAGAGAGAATCTCTTACTTTTGTCAAGAAGTGTTCTAAATACTAGATCCATGGGAATCTTATTCATGCACCTGCACAAGAACTGCAGCCTTTCACTCCGACATGGCCTTTTTCTCAATGGGGACTAGATTTTGTTGGAAAAATTCATCCTTCATCATCTAATAGGCATAAATTCATCATCACGGCTACAGAATATTTTACAAAATGGATTGAATCTATTCCTTTGACGACCGTGACCGATAAACAAATATCTTCATTTATCCTGAATTACATCATCTGTCGATATGGAATTCCTAATTCTATAATCCCTAATAATGGGAGGCCTTTCAAGAATCAGGTTGTTGACAAACTTTGTGAAAGATTTCACATCCAACACAAGTTCTCTACACCTTATTATCCACAAGGCAATGGTCAAGCGGAGGCTTCAAACAAAACAATCTTGAAAATCTTGAAGAAGACGGAAAATGATGTCGGTCGTGATTGGCATGTCCAATTAAATCTAGCTTTGTGGGCATACAGAACCAGCATTCGCACACCAACAGGAGCTACCCCATATGCCTTGGTATATGGAGCAAAAGTAATCTTACCACTAGAGGTAGAAATACCTTCGCTTAGGGTCTCACTCAAAGGATTGATAAATGATGAAGACTACAGAGTATCTCGTCTACAAGAGCTAGAACTATTAGATGAAAGACATCAACATGCAGCTGATCATTTGAAGGGTTATCAACAGGTTATGTCTCGTAGCTACAATCATAGAGTTAAACCACAGACATTTCAAGTAGGTGACTTAGTTTTGAGAGAAAATCCATGTAATCAGCAAGACAAAGAAAAGAAAGGAAAATTTGAACCCAACTAGTTTGGTCCATTTGTTATCATTGCAACATACGGTTCTAGAGCATATCAGTTATCCACGTCAGAAGGGGACCTATTTGAAGAGCTGATCAATAGAATTCATTTGAAAAATTTCTATGTTTGAATCATCAAAACTCAAAAATCCATAAAAATCAGACAAAGTCCTGAAAAAATCCATAAAAATCAGAAAAAGTCTTGAAAAAGTGCAATAAAAACAATTGGTGAAAACCTGGCAAACAAGCACTACTTGTGATCAACATGGGCTCCTCTATCTTTTAGCTTATGTCTTGCATTCACTTTATGACATCATCTATACATATCTATCATATCCATATCATGCAACAGGAATCATTGTGTTTCATCATGGCTTGATGAAATTTGTACATATTCATCATATTCAAGTTATGTTTACACTAGGGGCAAAAAAAAAAAATAGACTAGAAAAGAGAGGGACAACGAGCCTTTTTGAACATCACAAATGGACAAATGATGGTTTTCCAAAATGCAACATACATTTATGCATCAAATCAACCACAACACCAAAAGGATCACTCAATGCTAATGACGTCAAACAACATGGTCAAAACAAAGTTCATCAAAACACAAACATCAATGTTGATAACCAAGTTGGATGATCTTAATCTGAATAATGTTTGGAATACTTTAAGCAAAATTTGAATTGTTGGTTGATTTTTTTATCATATCTCTGGAGCAATTCGATGATGTACTGAACTAGAAAAGCAAGGAAGGAGTATGATTTTTCTTTGTCTGTTGTTTGCAAGGAAATCATTAATACTATGCAAATTGGTCGTGAGACATGCTCTACTATTATACCTAGATGCTTGTATTATCTTGCTATATTAAAATCATGAAAGCAATACTCAGGTCATCACTGGTGCTAACATACCCTTTGATGCTTGTATTAACTTTCAACATTTCAATGCTCTATGATGACACAAAAAGCACAAATAAGCTTCTCAGAATGGCAATGTTGTACAGATACCCTACATGGTTAGTGTAGATTACATTCATTTTAGAATTTGTATTTTTGCATTTATAGATTTTTCCAAAAGCTGGAAAATTATCAAATGTTTCGTGTCTTTCCAATAAAATGACTAAGTACATTTTGACATTCACAAAAAACATCATTTCATACATTTTTGTACATATTTACATTAGAAAATCATAAAAAACAAAGCATACATCATAATCAAAACATTCATAACGCATTCATAAATTGTATCATCCATCATTTCACATTCATATTCATACAATCATTCATCAATAGATTTCACTCATCTCATAAATCATGAACATAACATTGCACTTTCATAAGTCATATCATAAACATCATGCATATATAGAAATAAGACACATTCATCACATAAGGAATCATCGCTGTATTTCATATATCTCAAAAATGAATGTCAAAATGTACAAAGATGTCAACTATACATGACATAACATCATCAAAAATGGGATCATATCAGTGTGTATACAAATGTCTCAACAGAGTATCACTAAAACATCATACAAAAAGCACTATGCAGTGCTATCCTCTGATGGTACTGGTCTTGAACCTGTTCCACCTGTACCTAATGGACCTACTCCACCTGCCCTCGGTAACCCTCCTAGAGGTAATGGCTGTGATACACCCCTGCTCGTAGCCCAAGAATGACTATGTGTAGACCGAGACTGTGTATAACTCACTCTTTGCTCAAGTGGCACTGCATCATGATATCTAATCCTATAGAACTCTACCTCCTAGATAGCTCTGGTCAGCTCTCTCATCATGCTATCACCTGCTACTGCTCTCTGAAGACTCTCAGCTAGAGAAATGGCCTCCTCACCATGCCATCAAGTTGTATCTCTCTTGGCCATCACTATTGTCAGTTGTCCCTGTAACTATGTAGCTAAGGTCTATGCCTGTAATAACTGACTCTGCAAACTTTGCACCGTACCTTGCAAGGTCGCTATCTGGCTCAATGATGTTGGATCTACAGAAGATGACGAAACTATGTGTCTCATCCGCGGTCCACCTCTGCCACCTCTACCCCCACTACTGTCACCCCCACTCTCCTCATTGTTTCTATCTCCATCATCATTTGACTCATCATCATCCCCCTTAGAGTCATCACTCTCTGCAACTACCTCTCACTGTTGTCTATGACCAGCTATCTGTGATCTCTCCTCTGCAATAGGGACAGGCTCATCAGGATCAAATAGTTGTTGTGCAGGATGATCCAACACATACTGACCATACTCTGCCGTCATCCCTCCGTCAAGAATATCAGGTCTATAGTCCCACATCTGAGCTCCCAAACTAGTAAACTTTGCCACCACTGCATCATATGAAACCCGTGGACCCCACACTGTGATCTGTTGTCGGTGCGCATAAATAGCAGAACCCATGGGCATACCCTGAGGCTAACCAAATTGTCAACACACCCGACCAAGAAGAAACCTCTCAATAATCCCAAGCGTCCGGCCAATAAGATATCTGGCGGTAAACACATAGGGCATCTCCCTAGCTTCCTCTAGCCATCCCTCACAATCTACATAGGGTTGCCAGCAAACTGTATCCAGATCATCTAGAAGATGATGCCAATGATCTAATTTACCAGCCTCAGCTGAGTAATGATATCTGCATATCTGAATCTGTATGGCCAACTAGTCGGCCATCGTCCTTGAGTCAATGGACACATGATAGAAAAATGCTCCCATGCCCATATCTGTAACAACGAACAACCAACTGCAAAACTACGACCTCCATCGTATACAATGTGATGTAGCTCATCATACAAATGTGCTAGCATGCACGATCCCCAAGTATAACATGTTCCCTGTATCACCATCCTCTCGAGTACATGACCCCATCTGACTACAAAGCCCTTCGACCTATGGTTGGGACACAACACACCTCCAATAAAGCCTGCAAGTACAGAGGGAAAGGGCGCATATGAATCTACAATCTCGCCCCATGGGATGAAATATCCAACAATCTGATCATCTCTAAAAATCCTCCTCAAAGCATCAGTGCCTCCCACCTCTCAGGCATCAAAAATCACTCTCTCCCATCACTAAGATCCTCAAGATATGGTACATGTCCTCAGGAGTCACAGTAATCTCTCATGTTTCCAAGTGAAAGGTGTTTGTGTCGCTACGCCACCTCTCTGCAAGTGTTGTCAATAGACCCCTGTTGAGGCACACCTCAGGCATGTCAAGCAACGAGGTCAATCCACATGCCTCGATCACATCTCGATCTTCCTGCACAAGCTACGGAATCAAACTCCATGTCCTTAGAAATGTCTCCCGTAGCTGCAAAACGCCCAATCTCTCCTATTGAATAGGATGAGAACATCAAGACCAAACAATATCAAAATCAATTCATCATGACAAATCAATCAAATCTCAAAGAAAATTTATCAAATCCTGTTTGTTTTTAACAACTTTAAAATCAAACACATCAATCAACTATTTGTTTTTCATCATCATGGAAAGCAAATTTATCAAATCCTATTTGTTTTTAACAACTTTAGAAGTAAACACACCAAACAACTATTTGTTTTTCATTAACTTGAAAGCAAATTTATCAGCTATTATTTTTCCTTGGGAACAAATTTATCACTCAAAACAACACTCAATCATGGGCGCTATGAAAATAGTCATGGGCACTACAAAACTCCTCATAGGTGCTACAGGATCAAGGGAGCTATAGAAAGGATCAAGGATGCTACAGAAAGGATCAAGGGCACTACAGAAAGCCTCATGGGTGCTACAGAATCATAGGCGCTACAAAACACATCAAGGGCGCTATGAAAAGTATAAAGGGCGCTAAAAGAATACAAACATACACAAAAAGGTTGAAAAACATGCCCTAAATGGAAAGTTTTTAAATCACAAAAGTTTAACGGGGTACATACCGCGGGTCCGTAATGCGCTGGCCACTGATGTCGTCAAATGCACTTGAATTGGTGCTGGTGGATAGGAAGTGCCATCTTTCTCACTCCAAAGCTCAAAAATTACAATTTTTACTAGGTTAAAATGGGAAAATGACATGAAAAATGACATTTTTAACCTATTTAAAGGCAAAATTGGGGCATTTTATCACATTTTATCATAGCAGGGGCAATTTTGATCATCAATTTTTCATTTCACATCTTTCCACATCAATTTCTTCACATCATAATTTTCGAACGATGAATCGACATCTTCAAAATCATAAAAATCAAAATAATCTCAAAAACATCTAAAAAATCAAAAAAAATACAAAAATAAAAAATCTTATCGATTTATCATCCGAGGGGCATATACCTATCAACATTCAACAATCCGCATCTGGGGCAAAATTTTGGGGATCAACATTCGACAATCAGCATCTGGGGCAAATTTCTGGGGCAAATTTCAAAATTCTTTGAAGTAATGTGTAAAACACATCACTTCAAAGAGGGGAAAAATGTATACACCTAAAAATGGTCACATCAAAATAGCCTGGTAATTAATTAAATATTTTTAATATTTAATTAAATCTCTGAATTCAATCTGCATATAAATAAATTGAAATAATTTATTTATATTGTTCATTCTTTCATCTCGATTAAATAAATAAGTTTATTTAATCACTTTTCTTATCCATTTCTTAATTAATTAAATAAACATTACGATTTATTTATATTAATTTATCATATAATCTTGGCTTGAATATTTTATTCAAATTTAGATTAAATATTCCTCTCTTCTAAAAATCCTCAAAATTCCATTCACAATTAAATATTCCAAATATTTAATTAATTCCTCTAATTCCATTCCAAATATTTAAATAAATTCTTCTAAATTCTATTCACAATTAAATATTTCAAATATTTAATTAAATCTTCTATAGTCCTAAAATCAAAAATCAAACTCACATGAAATTAAATAAATTTATTTATTTAATATTGGATTATCTTCAACAACCGTGAAACAAACTTCCAAAATAGAAAAATTAATTTCTCTGTTCCTGTGCAAGCTTGTTCCCGTGGGTTGAAGACAAGCCTCCATTCTTCTCTCCAACCTCCCAACATCTTCCATCTTCCTCTCAACCTCTCCATCTCTCACCATTCAAAATTACCAGACAATCTCACAGCCATTGATCTTTGCTAGCCAGGCTATTGCCTGCAAAAATCTATAAAAGGGACTGTCGGGTCTCTAAAAAACATAGAAGCTTTCATACAGGAAAACTATAGTCAATTAGCTTTCAAGCATTCATAGCATTTCATTTTTTAGCATAGCATAGCTTAGTCTTTTAGCATTCCATATCATGGCTTATCATCCTCATTTCATAGTTTTAGAAGCATCCATAATCCATAGCCCCTGTGCATAATTTGTAGCCCCTGTGCATATCTGTATCAACATTTTCACTCCACCAGCATATAGGATAGAGAAGCACTCTCCTTTTGCATACTCATTCTACAGATTGCCATTCTAAGAAGCTTTGCTTACACAATCTGAGAGCAGCAGCTTCAAGAGAATCACTGAAGATAGAGAACAATGGAACGGTTCTGAAGAAGCTTTGTTTGTTTTCTTTGAATTCAATTTATCTTGTTTTCTTTAGTTTAATGTTTCATTGGTGTGTTTATATTGTTTCATTTTGATACTAACATTTCCCACACACAGTTAGTGATTATAAGTACCTTGGCCTTGATTTCCACTATAGGCTTAGTTGGGAGACATGTAGAGCAAAAAGGATTCAAGGTGGCTGGAAAGCTTTATACTCTTTGCAAAATAGATGTAGGAGTGCTAAATTATGGGATTGGAGAATGAAGAAAACCCTCTTTGGGTTACTAGTGGTGCTGGTGGTTCTTTATGGGTGTGAAGTTTGATGCGGCAATACCTTAGCAATGAAGTGGAGACAAATTGAAAGACTACAAAAAAATTTAATCACAAGTAGCCTCAAAATAAAATCGCCTGTTCCCTATGAGATTGTCCTAGTGGAGGTTGGGGCCTTACCTATGGAGACATCAGCTATGATTCATTTACTAAGTTATTTAAAGAGGCTAGAGAACATGGAGGTGTCTTGTTGGCCTAAAATGGCAGCAGCAGAGAAATTGAATAGAAGGAAGAGCACGTGGATGAAGTAAAATAACAAGTGGTTGTGCAAGTGGGGTATCAGTGTAGATAATTTCCCAAATAACATTAAGGCAATCAAAATGTACGTACAACAAAAAGTTAAAGAAAGCATGTGGATGAGGGAGCTATCAAGAAAAAGAGAGTATTACATCAAGCACTTTAATCCCTCATATGACCATACTCAAAAAAACTATATAGATGCAGAAATAAAATGGAAAGCAAAAATGCTAATAGCTCAGCTAAGAACTAGCTCGCACCAATTGAGATGTGAAACTGGTAGATGGACGACACCTAAAGAAGAAGGCGCTAATAGGATATGCAAGTTCTGTACTTTAGGGCTTGTAGAGATGAAATGGCATTGCATCATGGAATGTCCAGCCTACTTGGATATCCAAGTCAACTATATCGAAATTCTAAGTGTGGATACTTTAAACAGCTTATTTGAGGTAGAAAGTATACCGAAAAGTGTTGATTACTTGGTAAAAATACATAGCAGAAGATCCAAATTACAAAAGGAAAGGAAGATCAAGTAACTGTTGGGCGGTGGTTTCTGTTTCGGGTGTTGTTCCATTTTTGTTGCTAATCTGTGGGTCCCATAGGCTGTTTGGCCTCATGGACGCTATTAAAAACCCTCATTCATTCATTCAAGGGTTTTACAGACATATGTTCACCTATGAATACCCACATCTTGGGCCATCTCTCACTGACCTTCAAGTATAACTGTTGCTTTGTTCCTTGACATACTTAAACTTTTAGTCAAATAGCTATGGATACGAGGTGGGTTTTGAAGTAATTTCATTCTTATCATTTGATTTCTCTCTTTTGTAGGCTCTTCAGATGCAACTTGATTTTCTTTGGTTGATGAACGTGATGGAATGGATGATGAAATTTTTTTTTTTGAGGCTACTAATTAATGCTGCAATTCTTCCACTTACAAAAGAGATCATATGGATGGAGGAGACTTTGGTTGCAGCACTGTCCTTGAGGCAATGCCCCCCTTATACTTATGTAGATAGGGTGTTTTCTAATGAAATAAATATTGCCACTGAGCTGACAAAAAAGAACTACAACACAATTATGTTTAGGGATGCATTGAAGACTGGTTTCTATCATCTTCAGGCAACTCAGGATGAATACAGGTTGTCTTGTGGTTTAGGTGGCAGAGTCACCTGATCTTACCCTTCACTATGCTAATAAGTATTTGCAATTAAATCAGGGTGGCCAACTGCAGAGTGCCCTGATCTTAATTTTCAGCATGCTAAAGGCCAATGAACATTTTCTTCTATATAGAAAAATAGCCAAAAATGTTCATTTGTCCTGTGACCTTTTGAATAATGATAATGTTACAGTGCAACATGGAAGCGGCGGGGATGGGAAGAGGATAATATCCACGCTCTATGAGCAGTTGAAGGCAGATGTTATTGAAAGAGGGTAATATCCATGCTCTATGAGTAGTTGAAGGAAGATGTTATTGATTGCATTTCTTTTCATCAACAGCCAGGACTATACCATCTATTGCTCAGGAACCACAAGTTTCAAGTCAAGTCTCTTTAGATACAGAGTGAGAGAAAAAGACATTTTTTAGGCAAGGTAGCAAGATTATGAATACCAAAATGAAGTTTGGGAAAGTTTCCTCTTTCAATGGTCCTCAATACGATATCACCATACTTGTTTGGAAGGTCACAAACTCTACCACATAAGTTGTTGCAATTGGGTTCATTCTATTTTGTTGTAGAATTAATTATAGCAATAGGTCACAAAGTATACATAAAAAAGTGCAAGATGTTTGGTTTTAGATGATACAAATTGTATTTCAAATGTTGTCACAATAATTACCATTATTCTAATGCAATGGATATCTTTCTTACTTTGACAAACATTTCAGAAAGTTAAATAGATAAAAATGAGATGTCTATGTAACCATTTACAAAAATAGAGCTATGTATAGAGGCATCCATTATAGTGGATGCCCAAGAAACATTTATACAAAGGAAAAAATCTTGAGAGCTCTTGGTAAGTCTTTGCTTATGTTTTAGTTTTTAATGTTTATCATAATTACTACTATTACTCCTTATCAAACTATTTGTGCTCAACTTATTATTTCTATTACTGTATGTTTTGGATGCTATTATTGTATGTTTTGCTTGCTACTATTGTAGCTTTTGAAAGTTTTCTGTAAGATGCATCTGTTTAGACTACTTGAAGGAAACCCTTCTTAGATACAGTTGAATACAATGTAGTTATTTATATTTTCATTTTGTTTCTTTGTAACATCTGTTACTTCCTGATCCTCTGATGATTGTCTTATATTGGTTGAGCCTGTACTAAAATTATTATTGTCCAAATATTTGTCAAGTCTTTCTATAGAGCTTTCTAGAATCATTTTATTTGAACCACAAGCAGCCCTTTTGCCCCTCATATTTCATCTTTTCCGTTTTGATTTATCATTGTGTTGGTCACCCTAATCATTTCTTGTACCAAGGTCTACTAATGCCAACAAAATCCTCAATCCTCATAAACAGGATCATGTTCAATTTTATTAAGTTGATTCATTAAATAACGAAATGGAAAGAGGGGTTTCAGGTTACGATTGTCTTATATTGGTTGAGCCTATACTTAAATTATTATTGTCCAAATATTTGTCAAGTCTTTCTATAGAGCTTTCTAGAATCATTTTATTTGAACCACAAGTAGCCCTTTTGCCCCTCATATTTCGTCTTTTCCGTTTTGATTTATCATTGTGTTGGTCACCCTAATCATTTCTTGTACCAAGGTCTACTGATGCCAACAAAATCCTCAATCCTCATAAACAGGATCATGTTCAATTTTATTAAGTTGATTCATTAAATAAGGGAATGGAATGAGGGGTTTTCTGGTTACCAAATTTAAATAATAGTAGAATACTCTTTCAATTTTATTTTTATTTTAACGACAGGGGTATCCCCACGACCCCATCCAGCAGCCTGTATCTTGGGTACCTGGGGTGAGACTAGTTCCCTGCGGGGGGACCCAACAACCAACAAGCCAGTCCCAACTGAGTAAACCTAGGAGTGGAGTCGAACCCGAAACCAATGGGGAACAAACCCACAGCCCAAGCCAACTCCACTACCCATGCTGGCTATACTCTTTCAAAATCTTGCAAACCTTTTATTTCCTGGTAAGTAGGAGGTATTTTTCCACAGCGTGTCAAATTATGATATTGTTATCAGGATTCAACTGTGTAGTTTCGAGTCAAACTCATTGACCCATGTTTCATGAGTAGTGGTTCAACAAGAACCCATCTCTCATGATATTGAATGGTCCACTTAGCACTCATTGCATCTAGGTGATGCTCCCCAGAGGTGAAGCAATGGTCCGTCCCGGGAGGTCACCCATCCCAGTACTGCTCCAGCTCAAGCGCGCTTAACCAGGGAGTTTTCTCCAAGGTTAAGCCCGCTTGAGTTGTTACCCCATTTGCAAAACCTTCAGCAAGTGTTGTGCCTTATGAACCTATCAATGTTTTCCTTATTTCCTATCAATGTTTTCCTTGAACCTCCTATGGGTGTAAGTGCTAGTTATATCAATAAATGGTAATTGGAACAAGGACATATCTTTCCCCGAATCACAAATTTAAAAAAATCATTTGTTTTTCTTGCAAGAGGACATAATTTTATGGCTCACATGACAAATTTGATAATGGATGAAAATGGTGGGACCCACTCACCCACATAAAAAATGTTGAAAATGATCAACCTCAGAAATGCATTACAACTGGGACAAACTGTGGAACAGAATGAAGGAACTTGGTATTCCTGATGAACTTAGAGCAGCAGTCCATAAACTTTATGAGAAAGTTAGCGCTAAAATTAGAACAAAATATGGTATGTCAGAATGCTTTGGTAGCGACATCGGGGTCAAACAGGGTTGTCCCCTATCTCCCACTCTGTTTGGATTATATATTGATAAGCTTGAATAATGGTTAAACAAAACTGATGGGGAGGGTATTCAACTAGCTAGTTATGTGGTGAAGTTACTTTTATATGCGGATGATCTTATCTTAATTGCAAAATCTGCTCCGGGTTTGAGAGGTCATTTAATGGCTCTCGAGCTCTTTTGCCAAGAGGTCGGTATGCAAGTTAACACCAGCAAAACCAAAATCATGATTTTCTCTTTGAAAAGGAAGAAGCAGCAGTTTAATTTCATCTTTGAGGGCAGCCCTTTGGAGGTGGTGGAAGAATACAAATATCTAGGTAGGCTCAGTTGGGAGACTTGCAGGGCAAAAAGGATTCAGGGTGGCTGGAAGGCGTCTTATTTACTACAGAACAGATGTAGGAAAGCAGAGTTATGGGATTGGAAATCCAAGAAAACCCTTTTTGGTTTGTTGGTGGCACCGGTTGTCCTCGATGGTTGTGAGGTTTGGGGGGGTAGCATGTCAAACCACAAGTGGAGGCAAGTTGAAAGAATTCAAAAACATTTGATCACTACTAACATCAAAGTCAAATCTTCGGTTCCGTATGAGATTCTCTTGGTTGAAACTGGTATGTTCCCGTTGGAGGCATCTGCTGTCATCCGGTTAATAAGTTATTTAAAAAAAGTTGAGAACATGGATTTGCACTGCTGGCCCAAAATGGTTGTTGGGGAGGAGCTAAACCGTAGAAAGAAGACTTGGATGAAGCAAAATAGCAAGTGGTTGAACAAATGGAACATTAAACTACATGAGTGCCCCAACACTAATGCTGAGATAAAAAAGTTTGTGCTAGAAAAGTTTAGGTCTACTATGTGGACTAAGCAGGTTGGCCGTAAAAAGTCACATTATATCCAGGAGTTCAACCCCACGTGGGAGCATGATGAGAAAGACTATTTAAGGGTTACAATTAAAGGCAAGGCTAGGCTTTTGGTTGCTCAAATAAGAACCGGGTCACACCATCTTAGATGCGAGACAGGTAGGTGGGCTGTCCCGAAGGAGGCTTGGGAGCAACGAACCTGTATTTTTTGCAACAAAGGGACTGTCGAGACTGAATGGCACTTCATGATTGAGTGTGCTGCTTATGATGATATCCGTATCCAATATGAAGACATTCTGAAGGTGGACAATCTAAATGAATTTTTTAGGGAAGCTAAGCTCCTCAAAACTGCTAGCTTTCTGATCAAGATCTATAATAGAAGGGCTGACATGGAAAAGAATTTGAAAATGGTTAAAGTTTCGGTGCTTGGTCCCATAGACTGATGGTCTCGTGGACGTCATTAAAAGCCATTCATTCATTCATTCAACTAGACACGAAGAACAGTCAAATCTTGATTCAGGATATTTCGTGCCAAATTTTCGAAAGTGATTACTTTTGTGTGAGACAGCTGACAAGTGAGAAGCAGCATTGTACAAGAGCCCACCAAATTTTCCATACAAGTTCTCATTTTTTAACTCCTCAGTTGACTTTTCTTAACGTGGTT